>CM024724.1:6344036-6510795 GCA_014182545.1 Eucalyptus globulus
AATGAGTTACCCGGGTAATATGGTCCAACTTCGGCCCCAAAATGGTTCTGTGGGGTTGTTAATTAGAAACAACCCACTAGCCGATCGTAACCGCGTTCTCGCATTTAGCAATGTGGCAGTCTAGGTGTTCTCGACTCATGGAGACTTTGCCATCATTTGGGTCTTCTTTGTCATCCAGGGCTCTAGTATAAATACGTGTGTTGGGAAAATTCTGGTTCGAACTTCTAATGAAGCCTATTCTTGGCAAAGCTTCGATTACCTGTCTGACCCATTTTGAGCTGCTACAAAGCTGGTGGTGGGGTCCGACTACATGGAAAAGCCTGGACAACGCCCTTAGACATATATACACAATAAACATATATGAATGATATATTAGCTTACCACATGTTGTTGAGGGGTTGTTTCATGCTCAACTGCAGCAGCTGGTGTACCGAGTGGTAAACCATGATATGGTAGCTTCGCGAGAGAAGGGAGATTTGAGAGACCCATATAAATCACCAAAGTAGAATTAGGATCCGCTACATCTTTTGCTATAAACAAAAGATCTGTTCCACCTATCCTTGAATTTCCCGTGAGAAATCTAACACTGTTCGCCACACCCCTAAGAGTCCATGGGAATAACTCAGCCGCTATTCCGAAAGCAGCAGTTATGCCTAGAACATCAAGAGACGAGGAATTCAATATCTTCCACAAGGCTAACACCTCCTTCAGGTTTTTAGAGCCAAAATATTTAAATTTGAAAGAACATCATGAACAAGCTAATGGATGACTGTGAATCAACAGCTAGGTCAAAAATTCAACAAGATAGGTGCATTCTCAATGAAGTTCATCGTCACCTGGTATGACTTGCACTTGAATGCCTTGCTGCTGCAGGAAGTCCATCTCCTCACAGGAAGTTCGAGCCCGTGGAGAGAGAGAGAGAGAGAGAGCCACTGCCTTTTCTTTTGGTGAAGACAAGAAGGTGAAATTAGCTTTTGGGACTGCGGAGAGGGTACAGCTCTTTTCTCTCGAGAGGCTCTCGTGGGTCCTTTCTTTTCTTTCTCTTTTCTTTTCTCAGATTTCTTCGATTTGTTGGGAAAATGTTTTTTTCTCTAATTACAATAAGATTAATATATATAAAGATGGTATAGCAAGTGATGTGGGGGAATTGGTAGCTCATATTTAAATATGGGTTTTTATCACAAAAAAAGCTTGAACAAGTGCATTTATGATAAATTTATCCTAAATTATTTTTCTTTTACTAATAGAGACTTAAATTGATACATTTGTGATAAATTCATATTCCATTAATTTTTTTTTAAAAAATTTTATTGTTAAATTGTTGAGTTGGATGACCGTGATTAATAAGTGTATTAGTTTGGAGTTCCATTTTTCTTCAACTTGTGATTTTTCATAATATCAATCCACTTTGATAGAAAGTAAATGCAGGTGAATTTGTTATAAATATACCAATTTTTGATGAGCCAATTTATTTAATTTTGATTGGAGAGAGAGAGAGAGAGAGAGAGAAAAAAAAAAGGACCTAAACCGACCCGAACCCTATCTGTCCGCGTTGGACTAAGAAACCGGGCCGGCTTTAAGGCCCAATCGGAATAAACTAAAATGGCCTAAAAAATTTTCTTAAAGAAAAACGTCAACCACTTCCATTTTCTAGTCTTAGCCCAATCTTTCAGCTCAAAATGACAATCGGCCCGAAACCTTAGAAGAACCCAGCCCACAAAAAGCAAGCCCGAAGCCCCCTTTTCCCTTTTTTATACTATTTTTCTATTTTTCTATTTTTGGCTTTTTCTCTTTTTCTTTTCTCTTTTTTTTTTTGTCTTTTTCCCTCTTGTCGTCTTCCGTCCATCTTCTTCAGCCTCTTCACCAATGCATCCACGCCTGCAACTTCTCTTTTCTTCTTCCCGAACCAGGAATTCCTCAACGCGCCACTCAAACATGATATCACCGCCGCCGGACCATCCCCAACCGACGTTATCTACCCCGACCGGCGTCGACACTTCCGGCGGCTCTCTCTGACAACCGTAAAAACAGTAGAAAAATGTCCATACCAAAGCTACACTTCTAAAACCAACAATCCCAGCAAACCAACAAGCATAAATACATTAAATGAGAAGAGATAATCTAACTCGTGCAGCCTCGAACTGTAGGGCTCGCCGGCGTGGGGAGGGTAGATCCGATGGGATATCTCTTCTTGCGCGACTCGGAGCAGGACTTACCTATTCGGTGAACGGTGTTATTGCGAGATGGCGTTGTCTTGGGATTTTCAGTGGGGATTGGGGGAGGGGGTGGTGGGGATGCTGGCGATTGTTAGTGCAGCAGAGGAGCGTGTTGGGTGGTGACAGAGATGGCGGCAGAGATGGAGAAGAAGGAGAGGCCATCGGGAACAGGTCGGAGACAGGGCCAAGGCATTTCAAAACAACCAAGCACAAAACATTTCAAGCACCCTTGACATTGTAAAACAGAGCAAAACAGAGTATCCCAACTTTCTTACTGAGCTCTAAATAAATAAAAAAATACTTGAGCTGATGAATAATCATTTCAAATAATTTTTCACTTATTACAGAGTCTGGATATCACATTCAATTCAAAAAAAAAAAAAAACACAGCCGACTTTCTTCATTTGATTGACTCCACCACCTCCTCGACGCTGACAAAATCATCTTTTGCCCTTGTAGGATAGAGGCAGAGTTCATCCATATCGAAAAATAATTCCGAGCACTGGAAATCAAACCTCTCACCCTTTGCGGGTGGCGAATTGCACATGCGGAAGTTAATGATGGCTCTCTCCCCCCACTGCTTTCTCGCCTCCTCGTCATAGGCGTGCGCGGCTTCCTCAGCCGTGTTGAAGCTGCCGATGGTTCGACGTGATCCCTTGTTTTGAATTCTTGCCATCCATTTCCCTGACCTAGTCTGCTTCACTCCCCGGAACTTCTTCTGACTGCTCGAAGATGAATCTTTGTGAATCTCAGAGCCACTCCGCCGTCTCCTCCTCTCGCCGTCTCTCTCCCCCCACAGCTTTCTCACCTCCTCATCATAGGCGTGCGCGGCTTCCTCAGCCGTGTTGAAGCTGCCGATGGTTCGACGTGATCCCTTGTTTTGAATTCTTGCCATCCATTTCCCTGACCTAGTCTGCTTCACTCCCCGGAACTTCTTCTGACTGCTCGAAGATGAATCTATGTGAATCTCAGAGCCACTCTGCTGTCTCCTCCTCTCGCCAGTGAGGCCATCAGATCTTGGCATCGGGTTCATTTTAAGTTAGTAATGGTGGTGTTTGGGACAGAGAAATTGGTGAATGCTTGAGAGAAATTTTTTTTGAGATCATTTATGAACTGGCCAGTTGGGTTTCAGGCTCGAGAGTAGTCTTCTAACTGGTAGTGGCGGTCCCACTACCGAAAAGTCTTTCACCTCCGGTGGGAAAAGGGGTGGGAAAAGGGGTGGGTAAAGGAGTGACATTTGACGACAAAAAAATTTCTGAGCAATCCTCAATTGTTCATCCTTACTCGTCCCAAAAGATTTAATTTGGCGAAATAATTTTAATTCATTTAATAGTACTTGAAGCCAAATCCTCAAAGTTATAATTAATCAGATTTGATTTATATAAAATCTTTAAGAAAACATAGTCTTTAACACTTCCAATGCGTGTGACTTCTGACTAGCTGATCAAGATATGCATTAGTTGTCCCATATTACAAAAGATATTCGAAGTCACCTTGTAACATTTTTGGCGAGTCACCTGAGACTAAACAAATCAAACGAAAACACTATGTGTTACCTCTCCATAACCAAATCATGCAACAAGCCAAATCACAAATTTTTAGTCAAAACACTAGAGAGAATAAAATGATTAAGAATTCCCACTATTTAAAATTGAAAAATTTCTAGTAAGGTAAAACAAAAAACTGTAAGGGATGTCACGACCTCCTTTTTTTCCGTCCGGGGAAAAAGAAGAAATGTTTAGGGGTATTTGCCTAAAGAGAGGGACCAATGGCCCTAAATTAGTCGCGGGCTCTCCCAAGCAGCCCATACCTCGCGCGACGTTAGATTTTGTTTTTTAGTTCTTAATAACCTAAATATTTCTAGGAGTCGCCACTAACCTATTGGGGTCGGCTAGAAACAATCGAGACACGTGAGTGTTATCTCGATTCCTACGCAACCAGAGATTTCTAGGAATTGGGACTTGTTTACACTAATGTTTTTATTAGTGCCCTTGCGGTACTACTAACTTGAAAAGTTGTTCATCTGAATGGCCACACAATCTTAATTACCAATTATAACCCTTATAAAACCGCTAAGCGTCCATGCAAATGTTTTTTTGTAGGTTTGTTTTCATTAATGTCTAAACTAATCCTAACATAATTTAGAAGATAAGTTTACACTCAAATTAATGAAAAGCGGCGCGTAAGTAAACATCCAAGAAATTGAAATGACTTGAAAATAAACGCAGAAAAGGTAAACACTATAAAAGTTGGGCAAATAATATTACATGGCCTTGTTATCACGCCCCGGGACAAGACCCCCGTGAGCGAAATGGAAATTTAAATATGCATGAAATTACTCTAGATAGTTTTAATCTACGCAAAATGGATTATTTACAAAAATGGTTATAAAATACCCAAATAGCATTAAATTAGGAAAATGACCTTTTAAAATTAGGAAAATTTCATATATGTCATTCTATCCTAATTTGATGCTATCTAACATTTTTGATATTTTTGAAATTTTCATTTTTTCATTTTTATTTATTATTTTGTTATTTTTTAAATTAATAAATTCCTTAAACCGATCTATGCTAACATGGAGTAACACAGCACATGAATATCATAATAATCAAGCTCAAATCGACCGTTTCAAGATTGAAGCTTAGTTTGGGCATTTTTGTTGAACACTTGGCATGCCTCAAACTAGCCCAAACAGCTTCCTCAAGCATTGTTTGCGGCCTTCAATCTCAACGCATGAGCAAACTTATGTGGAAATAATGTATCAAGATTATACTACCACATCCAAAGAATATGATCAGATAGAAATCATAGCTTAAAACACACTAGAACCAAGCTAAAATCGTCCTCAAATACACGGGTTTGAGCTGATTTTGCAAATCTGGGTTTGAATCCAAGTCAAGCAAACAGGTTACATGCTCATATTCAAGCCCCGACACTTATCACATGCAAGATCTAAGGAAAACATTACTTAATTTGAGTGAAAGTAGGTAACATGGGCTTTCAAATGCAACAAACATCATAGAGAATGACCAACCGAACACATCAAAACAACCTCTCCAAAAAGCACACATGAAAAACTCTTGAAGAGATTTCAACACTTAGAAAAAATTCCAGCCTCAAAATCAGTTTCTTGGACTAGTTTTCCTCTTGATTTTTCATGGTTGAAACATGTTCAAAAATGACCAAAAATACATCTAGGATTCTTACCTTGCTTCCTAGTTTCATTTTAAAGTGGCTCTTGGCCGAGGAAGCCGAGAAATTACCCTCGGGGGCCCGTGGAAGTTGGCTTTGTGGTCAATTGTCAAAGGCTCACTTAGCGACCAAGAGACTCGGCCTTGCCCTGGCCTAGCGAGGCCAAGCCTTGCCCGATTTGGTGAGGAGAGCTTTGCCTAGCCACCAGTGAGGCTATGGCGTAGCTGACCTTGCGTTGCCTAGGTGAGATTGAGCCTCGCTAGTCGGCACGAGACTAGGCCTCACCATGTTAGGGTGAGGCCGACCTCACGTCGTTTAGCGAGGCCAAGCCTTTGGCAATTATTGGCAGCGGAGGCAGCGGCCAGTGATCGACTAGAAGGAAGAAGAAAAAGAGAGAAGGAGAAAAGAAGAAAGTAAAAGAGAAAAAAGAAAAATAGGTTGGACTTGATTTTGAAATTATTCCTAAGAACAAAGAAGCAAATTTATTTTACTTATCGATTCTATTCCAAATCTATTTCTAAGAATAAATTTATTCTCCGAAATAAAAATTTTATGAAACGGATTTTTCTTCTTGTTTCTAGAAATAAAAAATAAAATCAATCACTATTGAACAAGTTAACAAGCAAACCTAAAGAACCCAAATTATACTCACCATGACATATTTATCTTCAATTTTTTTTGTGATATAAAAATTCTAAATTATACTTGTGTGACACATTGTGCTCACGAGACTTAAGTCAAATAAAAAACAAGTCATTTTGGCTAAAAAAATCATCTAATGAAATTTTGAGTACGGATAAAATACCACATGGATACATGAGATTTTTATATCATAAGGAAAAAAAAAAGAATTTATGGTAAATATGTTATAATGAGTATAGTTTGGAGCTTTTCATGTTAAAAAAATTATAGATAAATATGCTACGGGGGACATAGTTTAGCATTTTTAATGACTTTTTTCCCTGTAAAAATTAGAATATTTCCTATGACCAGCTTTCCCAAGGAAGCTCCATGAGCCAATGCATGATAATCAAAATTTGACATGACAATGCGTTCTTATCTTAAAAACAAAATTAAGATTTGAAATTCCTGGATCCTAATGTAATTATCATGCAATCCCATAAATCTTTGACTTAACAAATATTCACGATTGAATCTTTCTCATTTAGAATTATTTGCTTAATTTTCCAAAGGTTTAATATTGTAGATATTTTAATTCACCATACCTTGGAACTTTTTCACTTTACTTTCATAAACTTAAGCGTATGCTCTTCTACCGGTATTATAATCACATACGATTCTATGGAATGCTCAAAAGCGTGTCAAACAAAAAGTTTTGAGTAAATATTTGTCAAAATAAGTGTAAAGTTGTCAGGAAGCAACATCTACCACACTTTGAAATTTTAGTTGATTAGTGAATCACTTGCTTTTTTGAACTTTAGACGGAGAACCTATTGCTATTTGCTACCAATTCATTTGCTATAGTAATTTAGAATTGATCAGATTACGAAAGTTTGGGTTAGGCGATGAGATTAAAAGATTAATCTGAGGAAGAGCAAGAAAATTGAGAAGCATGAAAATAGGCAAACATAATTTTCCATAATTAATCGAATATAATTTTAGTGGCCCGAACTTTATTCATGCTAATCTTGCTTACAGAAAGAGCCTTTTCGATACTTGAATTTGCTTCATATTGCCAAATTATTTCTCTTTTTGCACGGCAATCAAAAAAAGGAAAAAAAGAAAACGTGAAACAATTTCTGTTATTGAACTATACAAATGCATGAAATAGTTTCCTTTGTCGGAAAAAGCCCACACACTTTCTGAGTAACATCATTTTGCCGAAAATTTTGAGAAATTATCTCACTTCACAAATTTTTTTGGCATTTTCCTAATTAATAGGCACGTGTAATTATATCAAGTAAAACAACAAATAAATAATGATATAATAAATTCAGAACATTACAATTAATTGGCCTCATTGAAGAAGAGGAGTAAACTTTAGATGTGACGATCAAATTGAATGGAGTTGGCCTTGATTTCTAAGGCCTTATTTGGTAACCATCCCAATAGTGACTGATTCTGATTCTTTATTCCCAAGAGTAGTTTGGGAACAGAACCGCGTTTGGTAAAATTTTTGTTCCCGATAACAAATTTCTATTTTTGTTCTCGGAAGTAGATTTGGAATAGAATTAAGAATAACAAAAAATTGATTCCCCGTTCAGAACAAATCTAAGAATCAAAACCAACTCATCTCCTTCCCTTTTCTCTTATTCTTCTCCTTTTTTCTTCTTCTTCATCGACCACCATCCCACGGTTGCCATTTGCCGCTGCTGTTGCCGGTCGCCCGCAATCGGTTCGACGAGCTCACTGGAGGCAAGTCCAGCCACCCGGTGAGGCTCCGGCTCGGCCACCGGCAAGGCTCGGCCTTGCTGGGGCTAGGCAAGCCTCGCGACGCTCAGCCCCGGCAAGCCTCGCCCGATTCTTGGTGAGGCTTGGCCGACGATGTTTCGGTGAGGTCGTTGGCCAGAAGAAGAAGAAGAATAGGAGAAAAAGGAAAAAGAAAAAAGCAAAAAAAATTATTCAAAAATTAAAAGAAATTGATTTGGAATAGAATTAATGAGCAGGGTATCAACTGCAATTCTATTCCAGAATAAAAAAATTTGGACAACCAAACGGCTTAAAATGCTTGTAAATTGTTCATAGGAATAAAATAAAATAAAAATAATTTATGATCGAATTTGTTTTCGGAACGGTTACCAAACGCGCCTAATGTGACTGTGATTTTTTGCAAGATGGGTTCTTCATTGGCCTTATCATCATAATGTTCGATACATTAATGTTATTTGAAAAATGTAAGTACTAACAACTGACAAAAGGCTTCTTTCTTCTGCCATGAAAAGAAAAGCCTAGATAAGCAATTGATATAAATTATTTTGCTGTTATATTGGCAAATTATTATGCCTACTTAATAGCCCATATGTAACTAATTTTACATACGTGCAAGACAAAATGAGTCATAATTTATTTCCAAAAAAAAAAAGGAGTCATATTTTAATTGATTTCATTAAATAGCCCAAATTGAATGGAAAGGATCATCGATGGATTTGTAGACGAGAAACAGAGCTGGGGATTATTGTGGATTCAGGCCTGTGGCCTCGATGGATAATGGATATGGCCTGGGCTGGGCCTTCGGTTCGATAAGCCACCAGATCTTCTTTTGGAACATTTTATTAACGAAAAGTCAAATTGTCGAAGTCAGCTAACATTGCATCAAAATTTTATGGATTAATATGTGATGATTTTTCAGCCGATTGGCTGGGTTGCGGAGGAAAAAACACCATTATGAACGCAACCAAGGTAGTTTCTGATGATTAAAATAAAATGTATAGGTAATCAATGAACGAGTGGCCATCGAGGCTCAAAAGGCGAATAAGCGGGGCTGCCTACACTAGGAAGTCCAACCGGCCCTACTTTGGCCTAAACTTGACCCAAAAACTTCCAAGTATTTATGTTAAGGGTTGGCGTGGAAGATATATTAAGCTTGACCTTCGAACTCGGCCTCGGCCTGCCCAATAAACAGTAATTTTGAAGAGAGTATTTTCCTCCATCATCGTGTTTGGGGATGCATGATAGAAGTCCATTATATACTAATGCAAAATACAACAACAAAAAGGGCATACTAATGCAAGGAAGTCCAACTGACCCTACTTTGGCCTAAACTCAACCCGAAAACTTCCAACTATTTATGTTAAGATCAAGTTTGACCTTTGGACTTGGACTCGGCCTCGGCCCAATAAACAATAATTCTGCAAACAGTATTTCTCTCCATCATCGTGCTTGGGAATGCAAGATAAAAAGTCATTATGGGCCCGTTTGATTTAGGCTTTGGGAAATCGCCATGGGAGAATCAAATACCTTTTGAGGTAAATGGGTTTTTAAATCTTTGACTTGTTTGGTAAATTATAACCGAAAAGTCTTTTAGGGAAATCTGCAATTTGTTTGGTACATATATTTGAAAAACCTTTTAGTGTGACAAAATTAAGTTTTTAGTTTTAGTATTTTTAAAATTCTAAAAAGAAACAATGACTATATAACATTTTATATTTTCATGTTGAGAGTAATGTAAAAGATATATATTATTAAATTTATTTAAAATTATTATATTAAAAGAATTTGATTATAGATTAGATGCAAAACTCAACTTTTGATCTAGGGTTTTTTTAGGTTTGTTTTCAATTTTGAATAATTTTTTTAAAATTAGTGTAGTATTAATCATCTTCGTTAATTAATTATCATTCTAGTGTATTGATAAAAATTTGGGCTATTGATTGTCAAAAGATAAAAATGACAAAAAAAAAGAAGAAAATAAAGTGAACCCAACATTTGCAAAAGGTTTTTATTATTTTTTTTAAAAATAAAATAAAATCTGATGAAATTTTGTCGTCGATCAACGGCGGTTGGGGTGTGGGGAAGATGCTTTCAAGATTTCAAATGCCAGCATTTGGCCAATGACACTTTCAAATACTAAACCAAATACCTAAATTTTTTTCCAATCAACTTTTGGGGCTGAAAGCCCTCCCGAATGCCGAACTAAATGGGGTCATATACGATGCAAAATACAACAACAAAAAGAGCATATCAAACATTTGCATTAAGGCCGATTAGATCGCTTCACCTATAAAATTATTTCGATGATATTAGGTACAAATTTCACTCACTACTCATGATCATAAAAGGAGAGCATTTTATTCTTGAAAGATATTTAATAATAGTTTCACGGGTGCCGAGAGAGAATTGTCCTACGAAAGTGTTAAAAAGCTACTTTTAGGGCGCGTTTGGTAACGATTACATTTGGGAGTAAATTCGATCGAACGATTCTTTTTATTCTCGTTCTTGAACCGATTCTAAGCATTTTAAGCCGTTTGGTAACTATCCAAAATTCTGGAATAGAATTGCGTTTGGTACCGTGTTCATTAATTTTGTTCCAAATCAATTTCTTTTAATTTTTAAATAATTTTTTACTTTTTACTTTTTTTCTTTACTTTTTTCATTTTTTTCATTTTTTTCTTTTCATTTTCTTTTTTTTTTTTTTTTTTTTTTCTTTTTTTCTTTTTTTTTCTCATCTTCTTCTTCTTCTTCTTCTAGCCCAGGCGACCTCACCGGAGCGAGACCGACCCTCGGCGAGGCCGGCCCTCGTCGGCGGTGGCGAGGCCAGCCTCGTCGGGGTTGGGCAAGGCAGCGCTGTGCCACCGGCGGGCCGGGTGAGCCTCGCCGGTGGCCAGCAAGCCTTGCCTGGCCACCGTGGGGCTAGGCGTCACGAGGCTTGCCCAACCCTTGCCCAGCCTCGGCGAGGCCCGCCCGGCCACCGGTGGCTGGCGGCGGTGGCGGCGGCGAACGGTGGCGGGCGATGGTGGACGGCGGTCGCGAGATTGGCCGAAGGGAAGCAGAAAATTTCTTGATTTTGATTCTCAAATTCGTTCCCTAATAAGAATCAACTTTTTTTTTGTTCTTGATTATTCCCAATGCTTCCTGAACAAATTTGTTCTAAACACAATTCTAGGCCGAAACCGATTCCGGAATAAAGAATGGACTTTGGCCATGTTTGGATGGTTACCAAACATGGCCTTAATGGGTTATTAACTTATTGACACAAATCAATTGTATAAATAAATACAATTGGTTCTCTTACCTTTTTTTTTTTTGCTTTTCAAAATTAACATCGTTCCCATTTTCCCTCATCTAATTATACAAATAAATACACAAGAAAACCCTGTTCTTGTAGCGCGAGCAGCTGTTCGAGGTGACGGGACTTGAGGCGCAAGTGAAGTCCGTCCACCGCGCGTCCAAGGCGGCTCTTACTACCACCATGAGCTGTAGGTTGAGGAGCGCCGATCTCTCTTTGGCCGGTGAAGCCCGGGCAAGCCCGGCCAAAGGAGACGGTGAAGCCAGCACCAAAGTCCAGGGCCCGAACACAGAAGCCGCAGCGGAGCAGCCACGACGGCGAACATGGCGAGTGGCGGTGATGCATCTAAGTATGAAACAGAAAAACATCACTCGTCCCGATCCTCCTCGACTTCCACCTATGGCAACGCTGAAGATCTGGCCACAAGGCTGAGCAAGTTTCTGGCGATCTTCTCCAGATGTGGGATTGAAGAGGAAAGGGATCGGAGGTGGAGGAGGGGTGGTTGCTTCGTTGGAGCTGGAGCTGGAGCTGGCTCCGGCGACAATTGAGAGGTTAAGGACGTTGAATGGAGGAGCAACGTTGGAGCTCTACCCCTTCTGCAAAAAAGATTCCAGGTCGAGACTTTCTTGGTGCTTCATAATTCCTTCTTTTCACCTGGTGGTGATGGATGCCATTTTACGGAGCTGAGAGTGGTCTTGGTTTGTTAATGCCTACTTACACACCAGTGTTGATGGTTCCTCAAATGCAGAAACTTATTATTATTTTTTTTTTTGGGGGCGGGGGTTGAATTTGTTGAGTGAAAATGGCTCGTCAGGACATGTTTTGGTGTTTTCTTAGAGACGCCATTCATTGTTGATGCACTCATTCCGCTCTGGTTGTGTTGAAGGATGTTAGGCATATTCTTTCCCACATTTTCATGCTGATCACTACGGTGGCCTTAGCAAGGGATGTTCCCACGGCCCTATTTATTGCACCCCACTGCTTGGCTTGTTCAATCCGTTGTGACAATTGGATTTTGCCGTTTCCTTTTCCTCTCCTTTCGTGCTTATAATCCAGAAGCATTTGTTTCTGCCACTTTGCACAGCAGATTATTAAGTGTGCTCACAACAGTTTTATGTGCTTCCTGTGTAAGCAGGTGTATCTGGCCTCTGGAATTGAACGAAGACCATCAAATAGTCGGAGGAGTTAGAGTCCCACCGTTAGAATCTGATCATTGTACAGGTGCAGCTTTGATTTGCTTTCGTCTGTCGAATGGTCAATGCTACTTGCACGCAGGAGACTTCAGACCCTCATAACCGGTGCAATGCAAACTTGCCCTCTTCTCGCAAACCAACGAGTTGATGTGCTTTACCTGGACAACTTGTCTATTCCGAGGGTTTGTTTTAATTGGTCCTTTTCAAGTTGCCTTCCAAAGAAGATGTACTAAGCTATGTTGTCAGAATTTCCAATGAATTCCTCAAAAGGCAACCGAAGACCCTTCTTGTCGCTGGGTTGGGAAAGAATGTGTCTACCTTGCTCTTTCAAAGGCGTTAGGGGCATGGCAATCCTTTTATCTCTTTTTTTGTAACGCATTTGTACTTTATAGAGCAATAAGCATGCCAAGCTGTGAGGTGTATGTGACAGAAACTCTATAGGTGGGTTTGTCATAATTGTGTGTTTCTGAGTGTCAGCAAAATAAGATCATGAACTATGTCTGTCATGTGGTGGGTTGGAATGTCGATGAGGCAGTTTATAGTCTTAACTTTTGGGGTCTAAAGGAGCCAAATCTGAGAAGCAGTACTAATTTATGGGTCTTCTCCGTGCCACTAGTCTGATAAACTGGTTTGCCTTACTAGAACTTAATAATTAGGGAAGCAAGCAGCAGTCACATATTAGGCCGCAGATCTCTCATGTTCAGCATGGTTCTTTTTTTTTTTTTTTTTTGGAGGGGGGGGATGTACATGAGGCTCTTAATGTAATTATATTGGAAGGCAGTGCAGTTAGTGTATGTGGTCTGTGCTTATCAGGGAGAACCAATATGTGTCTTTCTAATAGCTTTGCAGTGCAAGTACTGTTTCCAAACAAACTCAGAATGATGCGCAAATCTTTGCAAAATTGTTGGATATCTCTATATTGATGATATGTAGTTAGAGGATTACCTATATTCATGTTGTTACCTTGTCATGCACAGATGAGATGCTGAATGAATTTGAAAAAAGTTTTACATTGAATACATTTGATAGTAAGTGTTCTTGTAGCTAATCTTAGGAGCTAGCTGTCTTTCTCTTGACTCAGTGATATTGGGCAAACAAAATCAATCATTATCCTCAGCTTCTTTCATGATATTTTTAAGTTCTACTGCCTCCATTAGATTATCAGAACATAGGACAAGTTTGAATTTACAAACGAAAAAGTCCTTGGTATATTTTAGTTGCTGCCTTTGGTTAAGGTACAAGCAAAGGAATACCTTGTCATCATAGAACCCAGTGAGTTGTGTTTTCATGTTGGTTGGTTTGTCTTATTCCTGCTTTTATCCTCTATATATACTTCAGTATCTATTTCTGTTTTTTTTTTTGGACAACACAAACATGCAAAAGTTTGGTGTATTGTTTTGCCTCCTGAGTGTAAACCTCAGGTAAGAGATGAGTAGACATTCGTAGCTGTAATGGCCAGATAGTCGCATGATAAAAGGTGATGTTCTTGCTGGAGATATGTGCCTTGGGAGGTTCAGGCCATCAAATACTTTTAATGTGAGTTTTTATAGGGTTATGAGTTTATATTGATTTACGAATAGGAGTCTATGCCTTCCTCTTAGGATGTGTGCATCTAATAAATGGGCTTTTGTTTCATTTCTTGCTATCTAAGCTTTCTCAGAGTATTGGGCCCTGGTTTTGACCTGTCTTCTTACTGCATGCACTGCATTTCATCTATTAGAAGGAGTCGTCTCGAGCACTGTTCTGGCAGTTCTTGAAGGAGATCGACCCAATTCTTTGCCGTTGTTTTTCTTTTCTTCTTTTGGTGCTCCCCCACTGTTGTTTCGCGGATTTGAGAAAAAGCAGAAGATCGGCGGGTTATGCAGAGAGGGAGGAGGATATATATGATGCTTTATTCCAAAGAGGGAGAGAAAATATCTATATATTTGCCACATATAAAAAGATACACTCAAACCAAATGATTAAAAACCATCTTTCTGGATATAGACTCAAACGTTTGTGAACCCTGAAGCTGAAAACCGAATTGCGCGTCCTCCTTCATTTGGTCGTTCTCTTCCTCTCGCCTTCTCAAGGCTCATTCTCTATTTTTACTCTGCCCTCAACCCTCAGTCGATTCTTTTCTCCACAGTAAGAAGTTCACGAAAGATGGACTGAAGCACCACACCAAAGCCGTCCACCGAGCTAGATTCAAATGTGAGCGGTGTGCTGCCTTCAATCTCAGCTTGGAGCTTCGGGAGTACCAAATGCGGATCGGCTGCTGCAGGTGGTTGCCGTCATCAATGATGGCAACAACCCTTATTTACCTGGCCAATTTAGAAACCACTCTTTAGCGGATCGGCGCCACCATGATTGCTGCCGTCGATCCTAGACGATTTAAGTACGAGAAGTGGATGTCACTTCTCTTTCGCTAATCTACTTCCACTCCCATCACCCTCACTGCTCTTGGTGGCTGGACCGCCATGGCAATTGCGGCCTGAGCTGCCTGTTGCTCCCGAATCAATTGAACCAGAGCCGTCGGATTGAACTCAAAATAATCATCTCTGTTCTAAGCCCACCTGACTCTGCTTTCGGAATTGGCACGAATTCTGATCATCGAACGGTTACCCAACCCTCCGAATCTATCCAATTAGGCCTCTCGGGGCTCACCAACTGGCCAATCCGATGGATCACTGATGAAGAATCCGACGAGAGCTCTCCAACGACTGACGGATCAGAATCCATCTCCGAGGAGGGCGAAAGTGAGCCTGATTCCCAACTCGTTCTCGAACATTGCATCGAATCCCAGACTTGGAAATCGAAGTGGCACCTCGGAGAGAAATCTGGGAATTCGACTCCGCAGTCTTTTACGAACTCCTTGTCGTTGATGCCGCGGTCGAGGGCAAGGAATGGGTGCTTCAAGAGCATACGGGCGGTCCACCTCTTTTCCGGATTCTTTGCGAAGCACTCCATCAAGAAGTACTTCCCCTGCTCCGACAATCCCTCGGGAATCTCCGGGATTTCGTCTCCGACCCAGATTCTGATCATAAGGGCGTACGCGTTCGACGCAGCCCGCGACCCCCATGCCGGCCTCCCCGTCGCCATCTCCACCACTGCGCACCCGAGCGCCCAGATGTCCGAGGGCGGCTCGTATTCGTTGCGGTTTACGGACTCCGGTGCCATGTACATGGGCGTCCCCCGCCACTCGACTCCGCCCAGTTTCCCGCCCTTCGCCAACCGCTCGCCCGCTCTCTTCGCGAGGCCGAAATCGGCGATCTTGACTTCTTCACCACCGCTGGGGAACACGAGGATGTTCTGGAGCTTGACGTCGCAGTGGACGAACCCTTTGGAGTGGACGAACTCGGGGCCCTCCAGGATCGACCTCGTGTGGCGTCTCATCTCGGGCTCCAAGAGGGGCTTCCCTCTGGACTTCATGCTGTCGGCGAGGCTGCCGCCGGCGGCGTACTCGAGGAGGACGTTGTAGAGTTCCTCGCCACTGCGCTCAGAAGTGAGCGAGTGGTCGAAGCAGCGGACGATCCGCGGGCAGTCGCCGAGTTCGCTCAGGCCCACCTCTCGTGCCTGAGGGAGGAAGACAGGACCGTGCCGCAGGACTTGATGGCCATCAACGGAGGATGGTCGGGAGCACCAGGCAGCCTTAGGCCGCAGCTGCCGCGGCGGTCAAGGCACAAAGAGCGGTGAGGGTGACGGAAGCGGAAGTGGATCAGCCCACTTCTCATACTTAAATCCGCTAAAAAAGTAGTTTTTAAATCGGCGAGGCAAATAAGGGTTGCTGCCATTGATGGCGGCGACCACCCACGGCGGCCGATCCGCATTTGGTGCTTCCGAATCTCCGAGCTGAGATTGAAGGCATCACACCGCTCACATTTGAATCTAGCCCGGACGGCTTTGGTGTGGTGCCCAATCCATCTTTCGTAAACTTAGCCGGAGTAAGTGCATGTAGTTTTCGGCATAGTTGAGGAGAAAAAATCGGCTGAGGATTGAAGGCAGAGTCAGGAGAAATAGGGAATGAGCCTTGAGAGGGCGAGGGGAAGAGACCGAGGTTTATATATGCAATGCACGTGGAGTTGGTGGGGTTCCAAATGAAGGACGCGCAATTCGATTTTCAGTTTCAGATGGGTTCACAAATGAACGAGTGCTTTTTGAGGTTTATATCAGTAGAGGAGGAAAGACACATGGGCAAAGGCAGCAGATTAAGCAAAGCAAACTAATAATATGAAAAATGAGATATTTGATCATGCACATGGGCAAAAGTCAGCAGTTTTTTTTTCTCTCGACCAATTCATCCCTTTTCTAGTTTTTTTTTTTTTTGGGCCAAGATTTCTCACTCTTTAATGTAGTGAAAAAGAAGATTTCGACGAAAAAAAATTGTTGTGAAAAAAAAAATATTACATCCTTTCAAATCACTTGCAATAAGTGCGTTTTGACTTCTTCTTAATCTGGATACCCAAAAGGCTCACATAATACAAATATTAATACATATATTCATACACAAATTTTTTCATTATTTTGAAATTTTGGAATAAAGTTTTGGAGAAAAAGTAAAAGAAAATTATAATTTACTATCTAAAATATAAAACTTGACTAGCCATGCAATCGTTATTCAAAACCCTTCTCGACTACTAAATTTTTGGATTGCATAAATTTTGGGGCATTTTGCAAGTGTGAGGCACTTTTTTGCTAGCAGAACATAATTCATAGACATTATTGTCATCACTAAGGATATCTCAAAGGAGCACTTATCAATGCTCCTACTTTTAGCGCTCACATGCCCATCAACTTTTGCCTCATCTCACAAAATGACATGCATTTACAATAAATAAATAAATTTGTGATTTTTAAATTTTGTCCCCAATTAATATCTTTAACGGCCTAATTTTTAATTTAATTTGCTGCAAACCCCAACAAAGAAAAGAGATATACAAGTTAAAATATGGCGTTTCATAGAGCTAAAACTAGTAATATCAACAGTAAGGGCAGTAATAAGATCAACAAGAGTAGCAAACGAAAATATATATTATATATAAATAAATATATATATTTTTGCAACATACATGCATAAGGATCTTGATGGGCGTGTATCTCCTTAAATGTTTCAATTAATTATGACGGTAAACTTGCATGGGCCAACGTGATTAAGAGTGTCATGAGCAAATTCATTTCTTATTTTTGCCTAAAGTTTGCTTCCATCTTTTGAAATTTCCCAATGCCGTCCATTTTCTTAAGCTTTGCATCATGTTGATTGGAGTTGGCGAGATGAATCTGCATACGCTTCTGCTTAGATCGATCCTATCTATCAAATTAAAATATCAGCAATGTTCTTGTAAAGGGTTTCTATAGTAGCTTTTGAGAACAATAAAATTGCAGTTTTTGTCGAGTTTTAAAACCTGTTAAAGATATCTACTCTTTGAAGCACACATATTGGCTGTTTAAACAAATTATAATAGTACAATTCTTAATAAGTTATCTTAAACTGATGCATTCCTAAGATTCTCTCTCTCTCTCTCTCTCTCTCTCTCTCTCTCTCTCTCTCTCTCTATATATATATATATATATATATATATATATATGTTTTTAGTGATTCTCTCGCATGAGCTAATCTCTCCCTAATAATAAATGAAGTACCAAATCTAATATAATTTCCTTAATTAGGAAAAAAAAACATAAGTTTGTGTCCCGATTTCCCGGACCAATTATCCCCAGTGGTTGAGAATCATATCAAACTTAAAATAAAAAATAGGAAACGTGCATTTTTCAGGTTAATGTGCATTTCAAATGAAAAGTGTGCTTTTTTTTTAACAAAGACATTTGATCAGCCAAATTAAAAATAATTAGAGCGCACCGTGCCACTATAGTCGGCTATTATTACATGCTTTTGTTAAACCTAATTTTACACGATGTTCATATAAATGTATAGTGCACGTGTCACTGACAAGATCCCACAAAACTTTCAATTTGATTAGTACAATTTGTTCATTTAATTAATTTATTTATTCGATGGCTATCAGGGTAAAAAGGGTACAAAATCAATGGTTGTAGCAGTTGGGTCAGGCCATGTGCACTGCCGGAGTTTTGTTGGGTTCTTGCAGAACCAAATGTCAATAATAATCACAATGAAGTACATCTGCCATCTTCGCTGTATTTAAGGAAAATATACAATTTTCACCTCTAAAATGACAATTTTTTTTTTTGTAGTAATAATAATTTTTTTGTCTTTTCTTTTCTATTTTTGGTTTTTTTTTTGGGGGTCCATAATTACCATTGTGTCGATGCATCATGTTGACCAATTGGCAAAGTGGTGGCATTTCGCATCTTCGTCATCGTATTTGTATTTCATTATTGGAAAAGTGTTTGTAGGACATGCATAATGCATTTCCTACAATATATTGAAAGGGCATGCATAATGCATATTAGTTGTAAATAATATTACTAGAAATGTTTCTCAAACTAATGAAATACAAACACAACAACGAAGATGCGAAATGCAACCCAAGTAATTGATGGAACAAATTGCTCAAATAGGCTTTGCGAGCTGCTCAAGTTTTATATATTTCAAGTCTACTAGAAGTTTAATTCAATTCAACTGCATCGAACTCAATAAAAATCACGTGATTTAGACATTTTTTTAGAGTTAATATCACGAAAAACCTTAAACTGATACGTTTGTAATACATTTACCTTAAAAGAAATATTTAAATTGGTACACACATGACAAATTTATCTTCCATTAGTTTCGATTAAATTTTATGTCAAATTGCCGAGTTTAATGACACGCGATAATTTACGAGTGTACTAATTTAGAGTTTTACCCTCCATTTTTCACATCGTAATAGTTTAGGGTTTTTTTTATGATATTAATCTAATATAATTGAAACCAACGGAGGGAAAATTTCTCATGAATAGTTTGGGATTTTTTGTGATAAAAAAATTAATTTGAGAAAATTTTATTATATCTTAGTTTAGGATTTTTGGTGATTAAAAATTAGTTTGAGATAAATTAATTATAAGTGTAGAAATTTAAGGTTTTTCGTGATATTAATAATCTTTTTTTAATCGCGAGAATAAGTTGTACTCTCTCTTTCTCCCTTTGCTTGTGTCGAAATATAATAATCGAGCTTTATTTTGGTGCTACTATTCTCATACCTAAGTACCATATTCAAAAGTTCTAGTTGTCATCACATTGCCACCATCCTTCGACCAAACATAAAAGAAAAGAGTACATCCAAATTCATCTCAATTTTGTTCTTATGCAAAGGAGGCAATCGCGATTAGAATTGTGGGGTGTTTGAAGAGGGGGCATTCGATTAGGGCTTTTTTTTTTGGGGGTCATCGTGCGAGACTAGTGCAATAAAAAAGTCGATTTCATGATCTGAGTCGCTTTCCATGCGTTTTGAAAAGGGAACATTCGATTAGGGCTTCTTTTATATATATTGGGGTCATCGGGCGAGACTGAGTGCGATAAAGAAGTCGATTTCATGATCCCGTTGTGACTCGGTTTCCATGTGTTCGGTGAATGGATCGATGACAAAGCGATGCCCCTGTTTCTTTTTCACTTACCCATCACGTTTCGGTTCTCAGCTAGTAGGACGATAATGATGGCGATAACGACGTTTTTGCGGCCGTTAAGGGGAGAGAGAATGAATGGCGAGCTTTTGGACTTTGACCTATTTTCGATACGTTTGACATAAACGGCGAGCTTAGACTATTCAGCGACGATTACATCGAAGGAGGGCACGTAGCGTGACAACGAGAGTGACTTCTCGCGACCATTTACATGGTTAGAATGTAGAGTTCGGAACACTATTAAATTTGATCACATGCGGATTGATGTTTTGAGGTTGGTTACGCACTAAGAACGGCCAACTTTAAACTTCACCTATTACAATCATTATGCGTTTGACTTAGATGATGATAATGACCTTCTGCGGTCATTTATACAGTAATAACAGCAACCTTTGAACTTTGTTAATTTGATCAATTGTTTGTCAACATTTTTTAGAGATCGAGAGGGAAAAATAGAAATTTCCAGTTTCTATTTTTTTTTTCTTTTTGTCCTTTCTAAGATTAATCAAAAAAGGTCCTGGAATTGCGGTCGGCCAATGCTATCGGGGTAATGCACGACTATTTTTATTTTAATTTCCTTTGGTATACTGCATAAGGAAATTAATTAAAGTGTCAACCAAATTGAACATTGACTTGACCTGTGAAACACCACCACCCCATTTCCCCTCGAAATTCTTCTTGTCGTTGAAATGAGAATTAATGAGAATGAGAAACGTTAAATGCGTTCACCCATAATTTCTTTTTTTATAATTCTTATTATTTCAGCGAAGAAAAATAGTAGGAGACTCGCTCTAAAGGGAATTAGATCAATGAGTCTATGCTTACAATTATTTTTAGACCAATCTTTACAATATGTTTTTTTCCCCAGCTAATTATATAAGCACGAGTGTCTTCATAATATTTTTCGAACTTTCAACCAAATTGAACGTTAACTTGACCAGTCAAACACTACCACCCCATTTCCCCTCGAAATTCTTCTTGTCGTTGAAATGAGAATAAGAAACGTTAACTGCGTCACCCATAATTTCTTATTTTATTTTATTTTATAATTCTTATTATTTCAGCGAAGAAAAATAGTAGGAGACTCGCTCAAGAAGGAACTAGATCGATGAGTCTATGCTTACAATTATTTTTAGACCAATCTTTACAATAAGCTTTTTTTTTCCTAGCTTATTATATAAGCACGAGTGTCTTGATAATATTTTTCTGACTTTCAAATTGCCGGAATAAATAAAGATTTAAAGCTTATGGTGCATCCAATTCCAAATCCCAATTGCAATTTACATTTTATAAAAAAAAAGCTGGAATAATTATAATAATTATCTTATATTAAATCGTTTAGTTGTTATCTTGGTGTCCATGCCGTTTGCTAAGCACTGATCTGTGGATCTTAATGCTATTTTTGAGAAAAGTTAATACAAAGAAAAAAATCATAAATTAATACACATATGACAAACTTATCTCAAATTAATTTTTTGATCACAAAATTCAAAACCAATATACCTTTGACAAATTTATCTCAAATTAGTACACTTACGACAAAATTATCCTTTATCAGTTTTAGTTTAATTATATTGTCAAATTACTGAGTTAGATGACTTATGACAGTTCTCTCAATTTGTCACAGTTGTACTATTTTTGTGAATTTTTTTGTGGTATTAATCTAATTTAACAGATGATATATTTATCATAAATGTACCAATTTGGAATTTTTGACCGTCAAAAAATTAATTTTGATTAAATTTATCATAAGTATATCAATTTGGGGTTTTTTGTGACTATTTTGGATAAATTTGTCATATGTTTATCAATTTAAGATTTTTCGTAGTAAAAAAATTAGTCTGAGGTAAATTTTTCATAGGTATACTAGGCAAGAGTTTTTCATGGTATTAAGCCTTCTTTTACTGCCAAGAAGAGAAAAAATAGTTTATTAGCAGTAGACAAAAATTAAAAAGAAAAAACGATAAACGATAAATCAATGTGATGGTTGCAACCACCATCTGAATAATTTAAATAATTTTAAAAAATAGATGATCATGGAAATTAATTAAAAATTGGTACGTGAAATCGCATCAAAAAGAGCACAAAGGCGTGATGCAATCGATGGTAGTTGTTTAAGGAAAAAATCAACCAGGAGTCAGATATCTAGGTGCGAGAAATTTCCTTCTAGTTTTTTCCGTTTTCTATTATCATTTTTTGGGCCTTTCCTACGCCAATTTTGTGGCTTCGTTTTCCGACGTGCTTTTTTAATTTGTAATATTTGGACAGCTTAAATTCTTCCATTGTCATGTTGTGTTGTGCCATGCATGCGATTTTGCGAGAAAATCAATTGACGTATTGAACTGAACTGTATATTTTGGTAGTCCCGTGATGAAATATTCATATTTTGCAATCGCCCTCTATTGAATTATCAACTTCCTTGACTCTAAGTCACGCCCAACTTGTTGGAGGTAATTAATATATAAAATATATTCAACTTTATTGAAGGAAAAATTTGATATTATGTCTCTTCAATTGATGTAACCATCCTTCATGTTATAACGAAAGGTTCCTTCAATATTTTTAGAAAAAAGAAAAGGAACAAAGAAGTTAAAAGGTTCCTTCACGATGGCCTAGCGAGGCGGCCGGCGACCGGCCACAAAGAGAAAGTAGGAAAAAAAAAAAAAGAAGAAAAAAAAAAGAATAAAAGAATAAAATTATTGAAAAATTTAAAGAAACAACAAAATTATATAAGTTTATCAAACACATTTCTATTCCTAGAATATAAATTTTTTGCAGTTATCAAGCGTATTCTTATAGTCAAAAATTGTTCCCTTTAGAACATAAACAAAAAAAAAAAAAAAAAAAAAAAAAACTATTTCTATTAAAAAATTATTCCCCCGAACAGAAACGTTATCAAATGCGCTGCTTTGCTAGGGTTTGCTGTACGAAGGGACTCAACTTGCCTCAAATATTATTTTCTTCTAATAACATGAGATATACCGGCTTCTCAAATTATCCACTTTCTATGCATGTAAAGCACGATACCAAATCCACACACATCGATCGAGTGTAATAGGGCTCCCACTCACGAGAGTATTAAGAGGTGACTCCTAAAGTTACTCTTAGTTGGATGTTGGGAGTCGCTTTGATTTGAAAAGTGGAATTCAATGGTTCGAAGCCAAAGAATTAACAAATTAATCAATTCCTGCAGATAAAACAAGCTATGGGACTTTAAAGGAAAAAAAAAAACTAGTAACGAATCAAGTCATTATCATTTGAAGGATATGGTTTTTGTTGGAGTACAACACCTAATATAATAATAAGAAGCCAAAGAGAAGTGTGCTGCAGCATCACTTTGTAAACCGCCAAAGAAGAGAGTTCTTGAAGAAGCCACAAGCTGATTAAAAAAAGAATGGGCACATATTAAAATAATATTGTACTTGTTGCTGGAGTCTTCAAGAGCAGGAAGCAAAGTTCAACTTTGCTAGTACTTGGACGTGAAGGAAAAGAAGACAGCTCACAATGTTTGACTTCTTAGCCAAGAAGAAAAGTTCAGGCGGTGAAAGATGTCTATAAATAGGGCTTGGGAGTGCAAACGTAAAATAGGCCAAAGTGCCTCAAAGGAGAAGGCCAGAAGGCCTCAAGGTGAAGGAGCAGGCCAAAGTGCCTCACAGGCCGGAAGGCCTCACATAGAGGCATCGCAGCCTCAGGTCAACAGGCCAGGGAGAGGGCCTCACGCCACACGCAGGCAGAGAACTTCAGGCCAGCAAGGAAGCCACACGTATGTGAGCTTCAGGGAAAGCCTCCAGCAGTGAGAGCTTCGGAACAGGAAGTCACCAGGTGCAACGGTGAACTTCAGGGAGAGGCACTGCAGCCTCAGTAGCTCTGTTTGAGCGAGTTATCCCTCCGTGATCAAGAAGGGAAGAAAATAGAATAGCTGAGTGTATGCTTGTAATAATGTGTTTGAGTGTGTTATTGTATCAGCTAGTTTGATTTGAGTATTTTAATGCTTTCGCATATTTTATAAGTTGCGCACTCTACAATTAATATCAAAGCAATTGGAACCAAATCCTTTTGGTTCCTACAATTTTAACTGGTTTGATGTACATCAATGATGTAAAAAGATACCAAGTCACATGTCTCCTTGTGATATTATGACTTATGAAGCCAAGTGAAAGCTACATAATCATCATGACTTGGAAGCAATTTGAACGAATAAAGAAAATCAACATGGCGTAGGCCAAACAAGTTTGATGGTGCCCCGAGTGCCGTACCCATTCAAGTTTCTTCTCGAAGAGCCCAACCACAAGAAAACATCTGGAAAGGAAAAAACAATAGAGCTGCACTAAAGTTTCTGGGGCAAATGTTCCAACCACGTCTCTTTCCCTTTCGATCAACTGGCAACTATAACGCCGGCGCTGCCGTCTCTATCCCACGGAACCACCACAAGCGGTCCAGAGATGCGGTTGGCGACGATCACTTGAGCGGCGATCACTTCCTAGGAAATCATAATCCTCGCAAGATAAGCAAGGCATCGCCGTTTCTGGGGCACGAGGCCGCGTTCGAGATCCCAGGGCACCAATCGGAGATCGACCCTTTTTCCTTCTTCCATTTTCAATAATTTTTATTTTTTGCGTCGTCCTAGTCAGTTATGCTCTGACAAGTCTTTGATGGATTGATTAGGCTTCTTTCACCCGCTGCGGCAGGTGCGCAAGGCGGAATTGCTGAGGCGGTGGTGCCGAAGGCGGTGCAGGGAGACGGAATCCGGGGTGGTGTTGCTGCCGCGCATCGCTTGCGCCTGTGCGCGGCGTGCAGGCCCAGCCACCGCGACTACCCCGCATGTGGCTTTGCTGTCACGGCGGGAGTGCCCCCGAATCTGTCGTCGTCGTAACGGTCGGAAGCGCCCTGGGCAAGAAATGTAAATAGGAAAGAACTTAGGGGCGAAAAGGGTAAGAAGGGAAACAATAAGGGCGATGAAAGAAAATCCTTTTTTTTTTTTCCTTTTGTTTTCTGGTATAGAGAGATTCTTTGATATCTTCTTCGTAGGAGAATAATGGGGAAATCCGTGGAGAGGGATGGTTTTCCATTTTTGTAAATACAACACATAATACTTGAAAGAAATAAATATTCCTTTTCTCTTTGAATCATAGCGTTTCTTTATTTTTGTCTTTTGAAAGCCATTGATTGACAAGGCGCAAATTGTTGCCTTCCTCAATATGCAAAAGTTGAGAGTGAATATGAGACGAAATATGGTTTCGGAGCTGAGAGTTCCAGAAATTGAGAAAACAGGGAAGTACTTAGGAATTTCCTCTGATTGGGGAGGCTAAAAAAAAAATATGTTCACCTAGATTCTTGCCAGAATTAACACGAAATTGAAAAGTTGGAAGGATAACTTGCTGTTAAAAGTAGGGAATGAAATATTGATTAAATCAGTGGTACATGCCATTCCTCAATATACAATGTCCATTTTCAAAATCTTTGTTTCAATTTGCAAAGCTATTGAGAAGAAAATTGTCAATTTCTGGTGGAGAAATGGTACCAAAACTACCGGGTTCATTGGAAAAAATGGGAAACTTTGAAATTTAGGAAGGATGATTGGGGTCTTGGCTTCAAAGATCTCCTAACTTTCAATACAGCTATGTTAGGGAAGCAAGCTTGGCGCATTTCACAGTACCCGCAGTCCCTTTTAAGTCAATTGATGAAAGGTCTTTATTATCCTCACTATGAGTTTTGGAAAGTTGGAAAAGGTTCCCGACCTTCGTGCTTCAGATCCAATGGTTTTCTAAATGAAGCTCCCAAGCAAAATCAAAATAAATAATTAAAATATATATATAGGATCGATTAAAAAGAGGCGGTCTTGATTTAGAAGCTTATTAGGAGGATCTATCAATGAAATTTGTTGTATTATATGGAAATTCTATTTCAATATCCGCAATTATACTTAACGATATCTATTAACTTGGGAAAAACTATGGTAAGGGATAATTACAACTATTTAAGAGCATGTCGGTTTCGCTAAAAAGAATTTCTACGAAAACATTTTTCAAAATTTCCAATATATATAGTTTTAATTCTACTTGTTGAGAGATGGAAGATATTATGAAGCAAGCAAAAACATTTTCTTCCATTTGATAGAACGGCATTATTGATGAGATCTATCAATTCATTAAGCGGTTCTATTATGGGAAGAGATGACAATATTATTCATAGATCTAGCACAATTATGAGAGAGTGATTGTAATATTAAAGTTGACAATGAATAAGTAAAAATCGCTTTGTTTTTGAAAATTCCAATATCGCATCTCTAGTCTTTGCATGTGTTGATTAACGACGAAGCAAATGATTTTCAAATTGTGGCGTGGCGGTCCATCGCTAGTTGAAAAATTACAATATTGCTTTCTTTCAAAGAAGCACTTGCTCCTTATTTTCTTTGTATTTTAGCCAAAGGCGACATTATACTAGTTAAAAATAATCTTTCTTTGTTACCAATTTCGTCTTTTGTCAAAAAATGAAAAATCTTATACAATGAAGTACAACATCTTTTTCCTTTTTGTCTTCACAATTTAACAAAGCGACACTAATGAAATATTGGTCTTGAAAATAAAAAAAAGAACGCTAGATGCCTCACTTGAAAGGATTTTGATTCAATTTAGGGTACAAAACATTCAAAATGATCTTTTTTCACGCTATTAAAACCGATTCCTAGAGACTAGAGAGAATAAATTTGCTAAAAGAAAAAAAGGTCATTTTAAGAAATTACAGAGAAATTTCTTCCTAATTAATGTGAAAGATATCCATAAATAAATTCGATACCGTGTTTTGTCACCTTAACTGCGAGGACTGTAATTTCTACACGATACCCGCTTGGCACTCAGCTGGCCATGCTTTTCTTAGCTAGATTCTGTTTTATTATAAATCCAAAAGCATATTACTTCAAAAGAAAATTACTAGAATAAACGTTTTTTTCCCCCACAATTTTCTCATCAAACGGGCATTCTGTTTCCATTTTTTCTTTTCATATTTGATAAGAGTCTATAATTTTTATGAGCAGCAAATATATAGATATTTCCTCCACCCTTTTAGAATGATCCTCCCCACTCTCTCTCTGCACAACTGGCGGATCTTCAGCTTTCTCTCAAATCCGTGAATCAACGACAATGGCCGAAAATTTCCAGACCCCAAAAAAAAAAAAACATTGGCGGAGAATTGGGACGATCTCCACCCGGAGCTGCTAGAACTGTGCTTGAGACGACTTCTTCTAGAGGACTGGTTCGCATTCCGAACCGTGTGCTAGAGGTTCGATTACCCATAAATAAAGGAGAAAAGGCAAAAGCTATACTCATTTTCTTAGGTCGGTCCATGATGGTCATCCACACATACTATCATTAATTGCATGTAAAAGGACATAGAACGCGGTAGTGAAGCAAGCAAGCGAGAAATGAGACTGAGAGAGAGACGTGAGCTCGGAGAAAATTGTGCATACAACAAGTCCATGGAGTTGAGTTGATAAACACCGTGGATGTTGAGTATATATTAGGATTGGGAACACTCCAGTATGTGCTCGAGTATGTGAGCGTATATAACCTTGAAATTCTTCAATTTAAGCTCCATTCTTTTCACGAAAAATATGGTGTTTTAAGAAAATATTTTTCAATAAGCCATTTTCAATGAAAATGATAATATTTTACGGTGTTCAGCTAAAACTTGAAAATGAGATAGAAAATATTTTGCACAATTCAGTGTGGAAAATATAACTTGATTTATCTATCCTTTTGATAATTTTTTAATATTTTTAAAAAGAGTTTTTTAATTTTTCTTTCTAACTTTTTTCTTTTTTCCATCTTCTTCTTCATTTCGCCGCCGGCCACGATGATTGGCCTAAGGTGAGCTCTAGGCTTGCCAGATTTCGGCTCGCCACTCACCAAAGGTTGGTGCTTGCTGATCACATGAGCCTCGAGCCTTGCCTACTTGGCAAGCGACCACCTTGAGGCCTTGAGCCTCACCAAATTGGCAAGCGGTGAGCTCAGGACCTCGGGCTCACCAACTCAAGGTCACCATCGATGGCGACCAATCTTGATAGAAGGCAAAAAAAAAAAAAAGAAAGAAATGAGAGAGAGAGAGAGAGAGAGAGAGAAGAGAGAGAGAGAGAGAGAGAGAGAGAGGGACTAATAAGGTTGAGAATGAGCAAAATGTTTTCCCTTATTTGAAAAGTGAATTCATTTTAGAAGGCTTTTTTATTTTTTATGGAAATTTTTTTCCTCAATCAATTCATTTTCTATGAAACGAACATCAGAAAATCTGAAAAACATTTTTCTAAAAAATGTTGAAAACGTTTTCCGCGAAACAAACAAAACCTTATCAATGGATTATTCGTTGGCTCTCCCTATGGAAGTAAATTCCGACATTTGAACCAAACCACGTAAATTTCATGTGTCTTTTTATTTCTTCTCGTTTTATTTCTGTCAAAATCTATAGCTTCCAATATAATTACAAAGATACATCTGTTTCCGCCACGCCGCCAATTACAACAATCTCCTTACTAAGAAGATGGGACATTCCCATTCACGTCAATGCTGCAATCAAAGGCTTCATTTTCCCGATTCTATACCCGCATCTGAAATGAGATTTCTACCTACCGCTAGTTAAGAGCAGTCACAAGGATCACCTTGTCTATGCCAGTGTCGGATGGGTTGTCTGGAGGGACAAGGAAGAGCTGCCCGAGGAACTCATCTTTCACATTAATTACCTCGGATCTGATCAACCCACTTTCACACTCAACTTTTCTAAAGGTAATGTCAAGAAGTTTACATGTAATATAACTTGTCTTACTGCAAATTTTGCTCTTTTCGGGTTGCGATGCAGTCGATATTGTATGTGGACTCGATAACTTTGGTGAAGCTTTGGTGGAGTGATCTATGACGACGGAAGATGTTATTTTTTCCACATGTCTATGAGGTGGTGACTTGCTGTCCTGTACTAATTTGTGGCTCTTGATCTTTCTACTTGGCTGTTCTGACAGGTTCGAGTCAAATTATAGCTCAGTATTATCAGTTTATAAGGCTGGGGTTCGAGGTGAGTTTGCATATTCTTTTTGTTTGATGTGCTCCAAATGAATGCTCTAAAATGGAACTGTCTGCTGTGAGAATTTTGATCATAAAACCAGCATGAATGAAGTCGACCTTAGTTAGTGAGCACTGAAGTCAGTCATAGGATCAGTTGGCTGTTTTTGAAAGCTGTGGAGTTCTTGTTTGACTACTTTAACATGTCAAAGAATCTTTTTCTGTCTGACTTGAATTTTAAAAGAAAATTATATTTTACCATCTAAAATATAAAACTTGACTAGTCATGCCATCGATATTCAAAACCCCTTCTCAACTACTAAATTTTTGGATTGCATAAATTTTGGGGCATTTTGCAAGTGTGAGACACTTTTGGTAGCAGAATATAATTCATAGACATTATTTAGTGCTCACATGCCCATAAAATTTTGCCTCATCTCACAAAATGACATGCATTTATAACAAATAAATAAATATGTAATTTTAAAATTTTGTCCCCAATTAATATCTTTAACGACCTAATTTTTAATTTAATTTGCTGCAAACCCCAACAAAGAAAAGAGATATACAAATTAAAATGTGGCGTTTCATAGAGGTAAAACTAGTAATATCAACAATAAGGACACTAATAAAATCAACAAATGAATGGTTGAATGGATACAAATAAGGGGAGGGCACCCTTCTTATACTTAAGGCCCTCAAATTACAACCATTGATCAAGATTTCATCCGACGGGCATGATCATATCACCCAACCTACCAACTACGGAACTAATGGCAAGAGAGTTCTAGACCTCGGTGCAATTACCGTATTGCCCTCCCTTTGAACATTCTGGAAGTTCTCTTCTAGGAAACCCTAGTAATCTCAAGAGGTCTTCCTCGAAAATGCACGGGCCTTTAGTTGCAGGAACCTCGTGACCATGACACTAGTCTCTAGGAATCAATTTTAATAGCATAAAAGAGGATCATTTTGAATGTTTTGTACCCTAAAAATTGAATCAAAATCCTTTCAAGTGGGACATCTAGCATTCTATTTTCTTTTCAAGGCCAATATTTCATTAGTCTCACCTTGTTAAATCATGAGGATGAAAAGGAAAAAAGACGTTGTACTTCATTGTATAAGATTCTTCATTTTTGACGAAAGACAAAATTGGTAACAAAGGAAGATTTATTTTGAACTTGTATAATGTTGCTTTGGGCAAAAATACAAAGAAAATAAAGAGCAGGTGCTTCTTCTTCTTGGATGATGTGAAAGAAAGTAGTATTGTAATTTTTCAATTAGCGATGGACTGACATGGCTTGATTAGAAACTCACTTGCTTCGTGGTTAATCAACACATACAAAGACTAAAGATGTGATATTGGAATTCTAAAAAACAAAGAGATGTTTACTTATTCATTGTCAACTTTAATATTACAATCACGGTCTCGTACTTGTGCTAGATCTATGAATAATACCGTCATCTCTTCCAATAATAGAACCACTTGATGAATTCATAGGTCTCATCAATAATGCTGTTCTATCAAATGGGAAAAAAATGTTTTTGCTTGCTACATAATCATCTTCCATCTCTCAACGTGTGGAATTGGAACTGTAGACATTGGAAATTTTAAAAAATGTTATCGTATAAATTCTTTTTAGTGAAACCATGGTCGTTATTATCCCTTACCATAGTTTTTCTCAAGTTAATAGATATCATTAGCTATAATTACAGAGATTAAAATAGAATTTCCATATAATACAACAAAGTTCATTGATAGATCCTGCTAATCAGCTTATAAATCAAAGCTGGCTCTTTTCAATTGATCCTCATTGAAGTGATATATATATATATATATATATATATATATATATATATATATATATATATATATATATATATATGTATGTATGTATGTATGTATGTATGTATGTATGTATGTATGTATGTATGTTGAACAATTCAATTATAAATTTCGATTTTGCTTGGGATCCTCATTTAGAAAATCACTGGATTAAAAGCACAGATAACAACACAAGTAACAAAAAACAGTTAAGACAATGCATTAATATCGTTGACCGATAAGAATCCTCCGTATTTCCTCTTGGCAACTTGTGACTTGGGACCTCCTAACTTGTGACAACAAAAATAGAAATAAAAACTTCTTTTATGAGCCTGAAAGATAAATATGTTGAAGATATGCCTTGATATCAAAGATACAATCTAGAATTTGGGGTTATTGATTGAATCAATTTGTGATTACAATCGATACCGTATCTTTCATTATTTCCTTCCTATGTCCGTACATTATACTATAAATAGATGTATATAACTTTTCTTCGATTTATTTCTTCCACGCTTTGTGTCAAAATAATCATCAGAAGCATTAATGTTTGATTATTTAAACTATTTGTTTAAGGCTATGCTAGGAGGTTATATAACGCATCCGATGACGTTTTAATTGCACATGTTCATTTTTTTAATAGTAATATAATAATAAGTTAAAATGTTGTTTTTCCCCTTTTTGTTGTAAATTTCTGCTTCTGGAAACCACGAACACGAGCACAATTTTCCTTCTGGTTGAATAATTGATCTATCCAGCAAGCATCTTCACACACGTTGATACCTTGCTTGCTTTCTATGGGGAAAAATATCAAAAAAGTTCTAAATCTATGACATTAATGTCAATTTAATCCTAAACATTTTAATTAGGCAAATTTAATTCTAAACATTTTCACATTGGTACAAAATCAATTCATTCGGCTAATCTAAACTAAAAATCGCTAACATGGATATTAGTTGTTTTACGTGGCAAAGTTGATGTTGGCATGTACATTTTTCTTTATAATTTATAATGTTTTTTTGAAAGTTTTCTTCTTCTTTTTTCCTTTTTCTTTTTGTGGGTGGCCGGGGTCACAAGCCATGGTGGGCGAGGGTTAGTGCCGACTAGGCGCCCTTCCCAGATCTGGCAAGGATTCTTGCAACCTCAAAAATTCTTTGCTCAAAAACCATCTTGCAGACAAAGCACGACACAACCCAACTGAAGAAGAAGAAAAAGAAACGACAGAGAAACAGAGAGAGGTGAGAGTCGAGAGTTTCAAAAACATAAATAATGTTTTTTACGATGAGCTTCTCCAAGAAATCTTCATTTGTCTATCGCTGACATCCCAATCATTGTCGTCTTTATGGGTGCTTCTGGTCTCCAAGCAGTTGCTCCACCTATTCCGTGAGTCCAAGACTGCCCTCTCTCTACGCTTCACCCCGAACACTACCCTCGTCTTGGCCCTCTCCTCCCTTCTCTCCAACTATCCCTCAATCTCCTCTCTCTCTCTCTCTCTCTCTCTCTCTCTCTCTCTCTCCTCCAAGGCAACCCCCTCCTCTTGGTCTGCTCTCACAAGGCGAGGCTTGCTTGGCCTCGCCCTCACTCGATCTGATGAGGCCTTGCCGCCGCTTGTCCAAGCGTGATCCAGTGGGGCTGACCATCGCCTGTGGTTGACGGCCAGCCACTAGCAGAAAGAAAAAAAAATGAGAGAAAAAAAGAGAATAAAAGAATAAAATTCAAAAATAAAAATAAAAATTATTAATAAGTTATATGTTAGTGTCGATAAGATGGTCGGCATTTACGTCAGTGATTTTCAGCCTAAATTGACTGGATGGACTGCATTGGTACTATTGCCAAAAGATTTAGGATTAAATTGGCCAAATTGAAAGGTTTAGCATTAAATTGTACCAATCTTATAGGTTTAAGACTTCTATAGTACTTTTCCTACTTGTTATGTTGTGAATAAATATTAAGCAATGATTGGTCAAATCATTAAGCAAAAAATCTCTTGATGAAACTGTTCTAGATCATCTCTTGCGCATGAGCCAAAGATCTAGACATACATTATTGTATTATGGGATACAATATCGGCTCTCTCTTTGTTGCCAATTTCGTAAGTGTGCTATTACCTCCAAATGGTAAGTGTCCTTTCCAAAGTCAACATGTGACTGACAAGTTGAAAATCAACTTTAAAATCCGCATGACCAGGAGTTTACTCAGGTCCTCTTAAGTGAAGACTTAGAAAGAATTAATCGCTTAATCACCAAAATTGTGTTGAAACAGGGATATTGTGTGCAGATACCAAGAATAAGTAGCATCCCTCTCTCTCTCTTCCTTCCTAATTCTGATGATGGTTTGAACAAGGAAGAGCCCCAAACTTATCAAAAGAACTCAATCTCCAAAAGAGATGAAACGTAATATCTAGTATAAACTTCACATTTAGCGATTTGTGTGCAGTGACAATGCATTGCTACAGCAGATAGTTTGGAAACATGATTCAGTTGGTCTTTTCATTAAAAGTTATGTTAAACATGACATCATAAACAAACCACCGAGAAGGTTAGTTGGTAACCTTTATTAATCATTTGGCCGAGCATGTCGTCCCACCATCATTTAATAAATTCTCAAGTGGCCTTTGTAGTGGCTCAATGACAAATTGGAAATTATTTTAATTGATATGAGTAAAACAGTCAAGATGAGCAATTACAGTTACTACACTAACTATGAAAAATGTTGAATCAACATAAATTTAACACTATCTTTAGATGAATAGCTACAGAATTGCGTAAGAAAACATGAGGGGAATCCCGAAGCTCTAGACATGGTACAACCGGGAAAATCTAGCGAGAGCCAGTTTTTACCACAGAGCAGATGTGAAAATGATGCATAATTATAAAATAAGTAGATATTCTTCGTCTCTAGCATTGTAAGCTTGCTCAATATGTAGAAAAACAAAGGGATCTTACATAGAGTTTGTACCCGTATTTACTACATTGTGATGGAGGTAGTTCAAGATGGTCGGCTGTTCTGGTGATGCCATTTCCCTCATGCTATGCAGAACCAACCTTGTGTGGAAAGGAATTCACGCGACAGACAGTGGATACACGTATCCCTATCAGATTATGCTAGAAGAGATCCATCTAGATCCATTGGCCATCCTTATCAAATTCTTGCTCAGTGGCCTAAGGGTTATGAACTTAAAGCAACCCAAAACTGTAACAAAGACAATCCATCCAATTATATCTTCTCACTGAACAGCATACCAAAAATGGTGCTATGGTGTACACCAAGCCTTCTTTTCATTTGAACAAAGGGTGAGCTAATGTTGCTTCCTTTGCTGTTCCGACCAACAATATCCATGCTCTGAATATCGGTCAACTGCTTAACGGCCAATCCAAGGTGTTGGGAGCAACTTGAGGTAGGAAGAGATTCATCAAATTCTCTTGTGCGTGTTGCTAGAGAAGTGGATAGTGGTATGTGGTTCACCGATGACATGTTTCTATCGCTTGTTTGCTTTTCTTTTGAGCAGATCTTTTTCCACCCCCTAAAAGAAATGAATTAGTAGGGAAATCCTGTTATAATCATTTGATTTTTCTATGTGAAATTATCTAACGTCAGTACATCACAAGTCAGCTGCCAAAAAAAAAAATTTCTTACCAATGATGGAAACAATCTTGTGTATCTGCAAATACCGCAAGAACTGCATCTTTCAACCATTGTTCGTGCTTAATTAAACATGGAGAGTTGAACATATAAAATAACAACAGAGCAGAAGAAAAATGACAAAAACAACAGAAAGCAATAGATCTAGATAGATATTACAATGCAATGTCCACCGTATAGCATTGTTCGAATTTCGAATTTGATGACACTATAGTCAGCAGAGCAACACAATATACCTATCAAATATGAAAAGAAAAAATGAAAACAGAATGTCCGTTTAAATTGTGTTTAATAGATTACAACTATCTTTCCGTATATACATTGCTAAAATAGATAAGTGAGGGATATATCATCCTACCAAAAGAAAATCAAATAATATATTTATCGTCAGATTTGGGTATCATGAAGTGGGGAAAATTGTAAACAGATGGATATCAACGGTGAAGGTTTGAGTAAAAGTGAGAAAATTGTGGGAAAAGAAACGTTCATTTTAGTAATTTTCTTTTGAAATAATATGCCTTTGGATTTATAATAAAACAAAATCTAGCAAAGAAAAAGTATGGCGGTCCAAAGTTTTATTATGTAAGTATCAAGTGGGTACCATGCAGAAATTGCAGTCATTGCAGTTAAGGTGACAAAACACGGTGTCGAAATTATTTATGGATATCATTTACATTAATTAGGAAGAAACTTCTCTACAGTTTCCTGAAATGACCTTTTTTTTTTCTTTTGCAAAGTCATTCTCTCTAGTCTCTAGGAATCAGTTTTAGTAGCATAAAAGAGGATCATTTTAAATGTTTTGTACCCTAAACCGAATCAAAATCCTTTCAAGTTGGACATCTAGCATTCTATTTTATTTTCAAGGCCAATATATCATTAGTCTCACCTTGTTAAATTGTGAAGACGAAAAGGAAAAAGATGTTGTACTTCATTGTTGTTGACACCTATTTTTAGCAAATCTAGGAAAATAAAGAAAATAAAAATTGCATTGGAACAAATAAAAGGAAAAATGAAAAAAATGAAGGAAATTGATTTGATTGATTATGCATGGAAATTTGAAATTCGATAAGCATTCGGATTTCGTTAAATGCAGAAAAATTTAAAAATCAAGTGAATAAGAGGCAAGAATTTTGCAAGATGAAAGAAATTTGAGTAAAATCGGGCTGATTGCGAAATCACGCTGATTTACTGTTCCCAATTTAATGCGACGAGAAAATGGAAACTCGAAAAATCTTTATACAAAAAGCACTGTTCAGAATTAGCCGTTCGGAATTAGTATAAAAGAGAGCTTCATTTTTCGTAACTGGTGGGTGCAAAAAAAAGATTGGGGGAATTCGCTAAAAAAATTTCGTGAAAGGAGCCGAGAGGATTCGTGAAAGTGAAAAAGAGAGGAAATCTCATTTTCTCGTCCAATGGTCATTTTCTTTTATTTTTCCTTCTGACAACCTGCAGAAGAAAAGAAAGAGAAAAGTCAGCAAAAGAAAGAGAAAAAGTGCAGAGGAGTGACGTGTGGCCAGAGAAGGAAAAAAGAAAAAACAGCAGCAGCAACTGTTCTTCTTCTTCGCGTGGACACCAGCGCGTGCCCGCGCCGGCACCACGACGCCGGCCACCGTCGCACTCGTCACCTCGCCGGTTCGCTCTTCGCGCCCACCACCGCAACCGTCGACACCGCCGGATCTACAGCCAACACCCCCGCGTCTGGACCCGAGCACCCCCCCCTGCGATTCGGAGCCACCATCGTTCAACCGCCGTCGCCGCCTTACCTTTCCCTCTGGACCCGCGCCGTTTGCGACCCGGAGCCGCCACAGCGAGACCACTGCGACGCCGCAGCCCCGACCCACACAGCCGCCGCTCCGCGTCTCGCTGATCCGCCTCCGCCCGCACCGGATCGCGATCACCCTCGCCCGCGACGTGCAGCCTCATCGCCGAAGCCCGCTGCTGTCCTCCGCCAGACGACCCAACGCCGTTGCCTCCTGCTCGCTTGTCACCGCGCCAGAGTGCCGCCCGATTCGACGCACCCCTGCGCCGGAGCTCGACGCCTTCACCGCCCAGCAGTCCGCGACGCCCCGACGCCAGCCGAGCCCCGCACCGCTGCCGACGTCGCCTCCCAGCGACCCGCGGTCCAGCTCCGCCTCCGCCGCTGCTCCAAGCTCGAGCCCCTCACTGTCGCCGTCCGCCAGCTCCCGCCGGAGTCCCGACGCCGGCCACCGTCCGTCCGACGCCCATCAACGCTGCAGCAAGTCCTCTTTCTTTAGGTGGTTTAGCTTTTTCTTTTTATTTATGTTGTTTTATTTTAGTTTATCTATTTAAGTTGTAATGTTGGACGTTAATATTTGTGAATTTAGTATGTATTATCCGTAGGGATTTTGTCCGAAATTAATATAATTATTAATTTGATCCGAGAGACATTGGATCATTTTTTTTAATTATTTTAATTGTTGGGCTTTTTAGTGGAATTTCAATTGTTAAATCACAATGATTATTTTATTTGGTCCGTAAGACTTCGGATCAGATTTGTAATTATTTTGATCTCTTTGTTGTGATAATGAGGGTTAGAATAATCGTTAATTTGACCTGTGAGACAACGGGTTATTGTTTCGATTATTTTAATCATTTATTTTGTTGATAGTTTAGATTTAATATTTATCAAATAATTACTTATCTTTTAAAAAAAAAACTAAAAAAATCAGGAAATCAAAAATCAAAATTTTGCATGAGCATATAGGATTAGCAAATCATACATGTAGGTTTAGTAAATTGGAATCTTCTTAGAATTACACTTTTAGGATTGTATTTTTAGGAATAAGTTAGGGTTGAACCTAAATATTTTATTTTAAGGTTTTAGATAATGTTCGCATATTCTAATTATCTCATTTTCCCAAAAAATAGCTTTCTAAGATAGGATAGGGTTTAAGTCAAACTAATCCCTAGAATAAATTAGAAAATTATCATTTTTAGATAGATTTCATGAATTCTGAATTTCAATAAAAAAAAATACAAAAATACTAGGTGCATGTTAACTAGTTTGCATAATAGGATTATTTAATCAGAGCTTGTTAATTAGTGAAATTAGGTCATGAGGTGCATAATAGGCCCATTTAATTAAAATTTGCATATTAATAAGATTAAGTCATTTAGTTTTAAAATGCATTTTCATAAAAGAATTCTAATTTTTAAGAAAACCCAAAAAAAAATGATTGCTTCCTTTGTGTGATGCAATTTATTCGAATGCTTTAATAATGGATGAGCACCCCTGTGGTCACCATATTTGCATGATAGTAATTTAGGTTAAAATAAATCAGCTGCTTGCAAAAACATTTTGAAAAATTAAAAAGAAATGGTACCGAAATGGCATTAGAAAAATCTAGTGTAATCAAGTTCCCGTACCCTCAGTTTCTGGTTCGTAGGAGATTTATTTTACTTATGTGTCTAATCGACCTACCTTAAACCGATTAGTGGCGACTCCTAGACAATAACCTCTTGCATGTTAAATAATTGAACCTTAAGTCGCGATTTGGTATGAGCTTGGGAGAGCCCGAGTTAAGTGTAAAAACTTAGATCCATTAACCTAGTTTTAGGTGGTGCACCCGAAAAAAATTAGGTCGCGATAATTGTATAAGATTCTTCATTTTTGACAAAAGATAAAATTGGTAACAAAGAAAGATTATTTTGAACTTGTATGATGTCACTTTTGGCAAAAATACAAAGAAAATAAGGAGTAGGTGCTTCTTGCTTCTTGGATGATGTGAAAGAAAGTAGTATTGTAATTTTTCAATTAGCGATGGAGTGACATGCCTTGATTAGAAACTCACTTGCTTCGTGGTTAATTAACACATGCAAAGACTAAAGATGCAATATTGGAATTCTCAAAAACAAAGTAATGTTTACTTATTGTCAACTTTAATATTACAATCACTCTCTCCTACTTGTGATAGATCTATGAATAATACCGTCATCTCTTTCCTGGTATAGAGAGATTCTTTAATCGGAATGCGAACCAGTCCTCCCAAACTTAGAAGAAGTCGTCTCGAGCACTTTATCGGCCCAATTCTTTGCCATTGTTTTTCTTTTCTTCTTTTGGTGCTCCGCCACTGTTGTTTTGCGGATTTGAGAAAAAGCAGAAGATCGGCCGGTTATGCAGAGAGGGAGGAGGATTTATATGATGCATAATTCCAAAGGGGGAGAGAAAATATCTATATTTTTGCCACATATAAAAAGATACACTCAAACCAAATGATTAAAATACATTGCTAAAATAGATATAAAAAAAAAAAAAGGAATATATCGTTTAGTCAAAAAGGAAAATCCAAATAGCGTAATTCTTATCAGATTTTGGTATCATGAAGTGAGGAAAATTGCAAATTAAGGGATGTGTGTAGCGAAGGTTTGAGTAAAAGTGAGAAAATTGTGGAGGAAAAGAACTTATGTTTTAGTTATTTATTTTGATAAATATGCTTTTGCATTTATAGAAAAGAATCTATTTCATTGTGATCAAATATGTTGAGACATTTTATTAAAAAGACGAGATCCGATGATTTTCATGCGGTAAAATTTTATCGACTTGCCAATGGTTCACCTGTTTTAGACATAATTATTTTTTTGAGGAAATTCTTAGTTATATGTCAGAAATGACTGTGATTAATAAATAGGTATTAGGAATAAGCTACCTTTTGTTTTCTAATGTATAAATTAACTTAAAAATCATCTACTAAAACGGAGCAATCGCAAGGATGCTAAAGGGGCGAGTCCTAGATTTCGCCATAATTAAAAATAAAAGTATTCTATCATTGATTTGAAAATCGTGATACACTTTTTGATTACCAAATATACAGTCCCGTTGTTTAGGTAGAGAATCTTTTAAGTTTAGATATTTATAGTTAGAGATATTTAGTTTATTATTTTCATTTATTTAGTAGATTCCTTGTTTAGTCAACATCTCTTGAGTATAAATAAATTACTTGGATATATATTGAGAAAGAATTTTCCTTTATTTATCGACTCCGATAATTGGGTTTTTCTAGCCGTAAAGACCCTAGCTCTTGAATTTTCCCCAAATCATCGCTCTTATGGTGCCGTTGGCTTGTGTCGCAGCTGATGTCTCTACTTCTTCTTCCATGTGCAGCCATGGCAACCTCAATCGGAATGCCTCGCTGTCTCTTCCGCATTTCGCTCACTATCGGCGTCTGTCGACATCCCTGTCAATTGTTATCGGGTGATGTCCCTCGTTCAAATGTTAGTTTTCTCGTTTCCCTGCTTAGGGTGCAGTCCAACTGAGAAATGAAGCGAAATTACTTCTTATTACTCGGTTGCTCATTCACCAACAGACAAGAGTTAGCTTGGAAGGATGTCATGGCAGAGGGACGATCCAATGTGAAATTGATACTTTTTCGGTATACTTTGCTAATGCACCACTCTTGTCCATCATGGCTAATATTTTCAAGGCCTTACTAATCCACAAATCCTTCATTGCATTCACTCTTATCTGCCTTTTCTGCACTTCTGTTTTGTCCATTCGGTGAACCGCTCACGGCAGATTACATTTGCTTACAGCTTCTTGGTCTCCCTGATCAAGCAAAGAAAGATGAGATCGTACGGTCAGTTATGCAATTGAAACGTGCTGAAGTAGAGGATGGCACTTGGTAATTGTCGCTTGGGCGTTTAACATGGACATCGACTTTCAATTAAGTTTAGCTTGTAGCTAACTAGCTTAATTAGTGTCCTTTTTGCTTAGCCCCAAAAGGGTGAATCTTTCTTTCTTTCTTTTGGTGACGATTGATCGGTGGTTGTTTAATTAGAGTGAGTGTTAGCATCGAACATGGTACGATTTCGTTTGGTATTATTTTGTAGTTGGATTGTACCGTAATTATAATGCTACATGTTTAAAAACCCTTAAGGTGTGTGCGGGACAACCCCGGTTTATTTTTAAAAACCTTTAAAACTAGCTTCTCAACACTTTGGTGGGACCATTCTCTCACAACACCCATGAAACAATTATTAAATATCCTTCAAAGATTAAAATGCTTTCATTTTTTATGATCACAAATAGTGAATGAAAATTTTACCTAATATCCTCCAATTAATTTCTAAATGAAGCAGTCCGATCAGCCTCAGTTACGATAGACCGACTTAATATATATTCCCAAGCCTACACTTTATATAAAAGTTAGAAATTTTCAGGTCAAGTTTCGACCAAAGTGGGGCAGGCCAGATTTCCTTGTGCATGCAAGCCCACTTATGCGTCTTTTGAACCTTAATGGCCGGTTGATTACCTAAACATTTTATTTTTATCATGAGAAATTATATTCATTGCTTCAGAGTTGTATTTTTCCTCCACAACCCGGCTAGTCGAGAAAAAAAATTTCATCACATCAAACATTAGTCTATAAAATTTGAGTACGATGTCAACTAACTCAGCAATTTAATTTTTCGTGAACAAAAAATTCAGAAAGAAAATTTGATGGCTCATCGAATTGAAAGCCCAGCCCACGTAATATCCACTATCGTTAGAGCCCACAAGCTCAAATCCACAATATTTCCTCGTTCTGCTCCTCATCTGCCGTTTTGGTGTAATCTACATTTAATCTGATACTGTACAAATATTTGTACAGTATCTTCTTGATGGTTCTTCCTTTGTTCATACCTAATCCAATTTAATCTGATATTGTCTAATTATTATGGTGAAGTCATGTCGTGCTGATCAAGCTCATTAAATTTTATTGAAGTTGACTTTATTGACTTGAATTGAATATAATTCGGATAATATTTTTCATAAAACATGTCAAGCGCATGGTCTCTACGGACTATGCACAGTCTCAAAAGCACGCTTGGGTAAACCTGTGTTAGAAAATTTGACATCTAATCAACTCTCTTGACATTTGAGTCCGAAATTGCAACACGTGTGTTCAGAATTTCAATACATACGGGTCAATTTTAAAAAAAATTCAATAAATAAGGGATCAAAATGTAAATATGTTAAAAAATAAAAATTAATAGAAATAATAAAGGGGAAGAAGGAAAACTTAGACTTTACCAAAAAAAGAAGAAGGAAAACCTAGTCTTCTTTTTTATTTTGATTCTCACTTTCCGTGACACATAATTCATCTCCAATTTTTTTCTCTTTTCTTTCGACAAGCGAGTCTAGAATGTGGATTGATTTTTTTTTTCCTTCAATTTTTATGGATTATTGGAATGGAGTTGAATTTGTCAAATTGAAATAATAAATTATATTAACAAATGGATTAATGTTTTTAGTGCAAATTCATTGTAGCCTCCTTTTAATTATTTATTTATTTGTGAATTTGAATCGAATTAATTTGATTGAAATAATAACAAAAAATGATAATATATGATCTATATAAAAAAAAAAAACATGTATTTAATATACAACATGTACTAATGTGTCAAAATTCTCTATTTTTGAGAAATAACGTATCAACGTGTTGTGTTATGTTGTATTACGTGTCGCATGTCATGTAGAGTTGTTGATGTTACTTAGCCCGAGCTAGGGCATCAAAGACCCAATCCTGGATTCTAAGGTCTTGGGAATGAGAGTTAGGGTTCTAATGCCCAAGTGCAGCTTTTATTATCCAAGCACTAGTCATATTAAGAAAATTGATTTTCAATTTTTCAAAGAGGAAATAATTTGCCAACTCATATATGGATTATCAATTCTCATTTAAGTGATTTACCAATTTTCGAAATAAATTATCAACTAGTTTTGGGCTATCAACTCGTTTAAGTTACTTATTATTTTGGTGCTTTTAATTTATCAAACTTTTGATAATATATATATCCATTTTCATTTGTCGTTTCTTCCAAAAGCATTAAATATATGAACTATTTTTTTCTTGAACCTATTTCAGAAACTTGCAAATTTTTTGATTTAGCTCAGACTACGTTAACTGCCTCACCAGTGTTTTTTACTTTAAATGAGACTCAGAAATGGAGATTTATATCAGATTCATATCACACTCGTGCTTCACTCCAAGTTAAATGCCAATTTCGACAAGACTTATTTTAATAATATAAGTTATCCACGTGGCTCGCGGAAAAGCTAACTTAGCGGATGACGGTGAAAAACGTCATCTTTTTCGCCACAAAATTGTCACGTCAGCAATAAGCCTCCAAAATTGATTAAAAAAAAAAAAAGGGGGTGGGGAAGAGAGCTTCGACGAGGGCTATGGAGGCATGCAAAGTTCTTCAATGTAAAAGGTGAAGATTCTTCAATTGCGTTTTGCCAACGTTGTTTTCTATGACTAGAAAAGTAACGAACATACGATGAAGAAAACAAATTAATTGAAATGTGAAAATGTCAACCACATTGAACGTTGACATGACCAGTAAACACCGTATTCCCTTCGAATTTGTTCCTTGCGTTGAAATGAGGTTGGGATGGCATTCATTTTTTACACGGAGGAGTCAAGGATCTATCGTGAACCTGGAAGTTTGAGACAAAAACAACATATAGTTATGTGGTAATTATAATGAACCATGTTCATACATTTTTCTTTTGAATTGGCACTCTGTCATTTGAGGGTCATAGGCAGCAGAAAGAAGAGTGTTGCTTGTTGGTATCATCGAGACTGTTGACCGTATTGATCATGGCATGCTACCAAAAGGAAGAGACTGCGAACATTTTCCCAAGTAATCCTATGCTTGATAAATGGATCCAGTAACATATCGTATAGCTTGTAAATTATTATATATCAAATATCAACACAAGCTCATGATGTGAGCTTGCGTAGCGGAAGGTTACAGAAGAGAATATTGGCCCTCGGAAAAATTGGTAGTAGCATTGTTTCCCTTCCTCTTACTCGTAAGAGGGCTGTTTCTCGTTTCATATGTGAATTCCTATACTTCTAAATGTTGCTTCTTTGATCTAGAACCGATGCAACGGTTACGAATACAATTTCATGACCTGGGTTCTATCTCCCACTTGCACTGGTCCCTGTTTTCTCTTCTTGGATAGTTCTTCCGTTGTTGTATACGTAATCCAATTAAATTGATATGTCGTCCTAGTTGACTTTATAGACTTGAATTGAATAATTCGAAAACATGTCAAGAGCACGATCTCCATGGACTATGTGTAATCTCAAAAGCAACGCTTTAACCGTTGTCATATACCGCATAAAAAGATTAATAAAATATGCAAATTTCCATTACCAACTTAAAATTCGAGTCCCATGCAAGATAAGCAAAATTCTTACCACCAAAAAATACTAATAGAAGGCTACTTCTAAATGTTTATAAAATCCTACTTGAACTTATTGATGGAAGATCGATTTAGTGCTACCTCAAAATCTTGGTTCAATCCATAGAGGCGGAGATTCAATCCATAGAGGCGGATCAAAATTATAATCAGCTTTTGTGTCAAACTCAATTCTTCCAGCTTCCATGTGGTATATTCCAATGTCGCCCCAGCAGGTAAAGTAAATACAATTTGGCTTGATAACTTGCTGGTTCTCATCAACCTGTATTGAAAAGGAAGAGTTGAAACCCACGAAGAGGGATACATTCCCCATGCTCTCAAGCTCCGTCCACTTTCTAGTATCTAAATCAGCGACGAAAACCTGAAAACTGACGGTTCCATGCTTTTGCTCTCGTTGTTCGAATCGTTGCTTTTGCTCTCGTTTTTCAAATCGTAAGATCAGCAATAAACGGCCCGCCGACTCCACCAAGTACTCATTTATAGCAAAATTTATGCTATCTCGAAATTCCGGAGATTCTGGAGTCTCCAATATAACTTGAGTTGTTGGATATGGTCCATCCACATCACTAGTGAATATAACAGCCTGGTAGCCAAGGGCAACAAATTGCCCGTGGTAATGTATGACATCCAAAACACCATTATCTGGGGTAGTCCGGGGGTGACAACTCTTTCCACTCCTTATTTCCGGGTTTCCAAAAGACTAATGGTCCGGAGGGCGAGCAAATGACCATGACCGTATAGTCTGGAGATGAAGCGGGGCTTGCAGACTAGACAAATTTGCGGAGGAAAACCCGGCAATAGTCATCCGGCTGTTCTTCTATCCCGGGACCCCAGTTGGGTAGTGTTTTTGCACTAGGGAGCTCAATGATGTCGTCAGCACGTGACAGGGCACGTGACAGGGGATTCAGCATGTGGATTTTCCAATCTTTGCCGATAGTGAAGATCCAACCCCGTGAAGAGAAGCACCTCTTGCCCTTCACTTCCGGCATTAAAACTCAGCCCACTCTGTCTTGGTGTTCTCATTGTCCTCGAGCATCCACCTTGGGTAGTCGAACCTCTCTTTGAATGCGGCAGCACGCCACGTCGAGCACACGTCGAGCACACGGATCGGAATGCGAACCAATCCCGTAGAAGAAGCCGTCTCGAGCACAGTTCTAGCAGCTGCATTCCGATCCAATCCCGTAGATGAAGCCGTCTCGAGCACAGTTCTAGCAGCTCCGGGAGGAGATCGGGCCAATTCTGCGCCATTGTTTTCTCTTTGTTTTTTTTTCTCTTTTGGTCGTACTCCGCCTTTGTTGATTCGCGGATTGGAGAGAAAGCAGAAGATTGGCGGGTTGTGCAGAGAGAGTGGGGAGGATTTATACGATGCATAATTTCCAAGGGGTAGAGAAAATATTTATATATTTGCCACAAATAAAAAGATACACTCAAACCAAATAGGAAATAACTATCTTTTAGAATATACATCGCTGAAATAGATAAGTGAATAATATATCGTCGAGCCTAAAGAGAAAATCCAAATAATGTAATTCTTGTCAGATTTTGGTATCATGAGGTGGGAGAAATTGCAAATAAAGGGATTTGTTGGAAAAAAAAACGTTTATTGATTTATTTATTTTGATATAATATGCTTTTGGATTTATTAAAAAGAGTTGATTTCATTGTGATCTCCCTGAGAAACGAGTTTTTCTTTCTTTCTTTTCTTCCTCTTCTTTTCTTTCTTTCTCTTCCTCTCTTCTTCCCCCAACTATTTGTCAACCTCGGCGTTGGCCAGCGATCGGCTAGACAAGTCCAACAACCTCGCTGGAGCCTCTCCCAGCCTCTGTGAGGTCGATGTGGCTGAGGTTAGCATCGCCCGGGTGGGCAAGGCCGACCTCAAGGTAACCGGCCGAGTTCCGCCTTGCCTCGGCCACCAATGAGGCTCCCCAACGCAGCGACCTTGTATGGCCAAACCACCAGCCGGCCATGGCCTAGGTCGGGGCTGGCTAAGAGGGAAGGGAAGAAAAAGAAAAAAAATGCAATAAATTATTAATAAAACAAAAGAAGTTCTAAGTTACAAAAATATTTGGGATTGTACTAAATGTATTTCTGTTTCGAGAAAAAAAATTATATAATTACCAAATGTCTTAAAATACTCAGAAACTATTCTTGAAAATAGAATTATAAAAAAATATTTTTGAAAAGAAATTATTTCAAAAAAAAAATATTACCAAATGCGCCCTTAGAGAATGTCACTTTAGGTTTTCTGAAAAGCTTTTGATGCAGGAGAGGTAAAGGATATGGCAGCATTTGGCTACATGATCAAGCTACTTTCAAGGAATAGATATAGTATGCCAACGTCATCAAGCTGTTTAATAAGATAAGACTGATTGGATACTTTCTTGATTCCAATGTCATTGCCATCGACCTGAATGCTTTTGGGAAATCGCGAGAATTTGAAATGGTCGATGCAATGTAAGTGGAGTTCTCGAAAGAGGGATGCATTCTTTTTTCAGATTAAGTTCACTTCCAAATGCTCAAAGTCTCTGGTGCAAGAGAGGACCTTATGACGGTAGAGTCTCTACTTTATAGACTTGACTCTGATCATAACATTACGGTCCGATAATTATAAGTCATTTTTATGTTTGATGGGAGTAAATAAAAGAGCTCTAACCCGAAAGGGACATTACGGTCCGATAATTATAATTTTGAAAATTGATTAGTTAGCCAAATCAATGATCATGAAAGGACGAGTCAGTGAATTGTGCAAGTTTAAACTGCCAACAAATTGAAAGTCTTCTCTACGCTGATAATACGACTTTCATCATCACTTGAGTACTAAATAGATAGTGTCCCGAAAATAATAAAACCAAGGCGAAAAGGCCCAACGGTTGAAGCTGATTACAAAAGTACTAGGACCATCCTTTTCTTGTAGGGCGCACAGCTGTCTTAACTTGGACTAAGAAAAATCTGCAAGACCCACTAAGCCGAACTGTAGTGGTTTGCGTCAAAAGTCTAATGTCTGAGATCCAATACATAATGCTGCTGCCAAGATGTTCTAAGCCGGGGCTCCCATGTTGCTGGCCTTTCTCCGCCTTTTGACCTCGGAATCCATTGCTTTGCAAGGCCCGCCACGCCATCATCTCCTGCATTTTGCAGCTCGTCGGAGCTCATCCATCAAAAGATGGGCCACGGACTTGTATCCCATTTCCCGAGCTTTGCTTGCAAAAGGTAGAAGTCAGTGATCAGAGCTGAGTCAACAATGTTACGACAAGGATCGTAGATGATCAGGAGAGTACGCTGTCCATACCTCTGTACACTGCAATTCCTGTCGGTGCCCTATTTCGCTTCTTCAAGCATATTGAACTTCCAAAATGTAAAGGCAACGGCAAATTTAGTATCAATCGTAATGGAAAATGGTAAATGTGCATAACCTGCAATTCCATAGGTGAGATTCCAAATTGTTGAGTGAATGACCGATTAAAGGTTACCTATTACATATCCAGTATGGATTTGATCCAGTTGCTTCAACACAATGAGGACACATCCAATCTTTGTTTTCTCTTACTTCTTCCATCTCTGAAACATAGGGAGAATTTAGGAAACGATTGGCATGCTTGACAGCAGTTGGAAAGCTCAGTGCATGAAATTGCCAGTTTTTTGCCAATATATCTCTTTAATTGCAGTAATAAAACATGATCTTTTCACACATTGTTTCTTTCAGACACAACAGCTAATAGCCATGATTTTACAGATTCTTTTCCTTTGACTTTCCATGGGAATGCATCTTACCCTCGCCATATCTAACCTTGAGACAAGCACGGCAGAAAACACCCAAGGCAGAATGGCAAACTGAACAATCCGTCTTTCCTGCACGAGACATGGACAACCTTACAAACCACGGGAATTCTTGGCTTTTCAGAATGCATCAAGTACTAACTGACCTATACATGGTTCATCCATGTCAAGATGACTGCATCGTTTGCAATCTTCTTCACCGCACAGTTTCTTTTGCCTGCATTTTTGCAGCTTTTGTTAGCAGCTATTTCTTCACTCAATCATTGAATGAGTGTTTAATTGTCACATTACATCATTTACAATAGCAACTTCATGGTACATTCACTATAACCTTGGAAAAAATGTGTACATCATGCCAAAAGAGAAGGAAATAATGACAACCAACACCCACGAATTTTTTCAGAAGCATCTGCCATGGATTAGTGAAGCCACAAGATGGTTATCAATCGCTATCTAATGGAAAATAGTTGATGCTATAGATTATTTGTAGCGGCATCACTTTTCAATTAAGATAAGTAAAAGCTGATCTTGCTTTATCTTGCAGAAACATGATGAATAGCAAAAAAATTTACAATTTAGTGCTGGATTTCGAATTGCAACTTTTGGCTCCAATTCTTGTTTCTATTTCTTCAAGCTAAGGCTGTCAATAATCCAGCTCCAAATGCAGAAGTAATGGAACCAATGAACTTCTTAGTTACGTCTCATGTATTAATCAGAGGTTGAATAAGTTCCAGCATCAACAATTCCATGTGATTTGAGTACGGCCTTTCGGTGATTTAACAATATAAGACTACTACTAAGATTTATGAACTCCATTGTGCCGGGACATTGGCCTCCTCCCCAATCATCCTCTACTCAAAATGAGATTCATGGGAATAACGTGAATGCGTGAAAGCACAAAGCACCTGCAGAAATGGCAAGAAATTCCAAAGACGGGATCGTAAACGCTGCCCCTGCCCTTGCTGTTGCAACGTCTGGAAGAAGCATCTGGTGAAAGCTGATAGTCTAACCCCTGTAATTTCAGCAGCGGTTTATTGGCAGGCCTGATGCTTTTACTTCCAGTAGACCAAACCTCTCCACCTTCTTCATGACCACTCCCTGTTTTGCCATTAACCCACATAGAAAGAGCTGAGCTTCAGCATAGATACAGTGGATGGATTTGCTCTGAAAAAAAATCTTACTTGGCGAGGTAAGAAACACTTGCTAAAGCACATGATCAATTCGCTACTTAATCAAGATGTCGTGCCTGAATGTCGGCCAAACGAAAGAGGAAAAAGAGATAAGAGGGCCACAAGTGATACCTTCAAGTGATGATTCAGATGAGCGGTTTGAAGAATCCGATGCTGCGGGTTGTTTTGGCATCGACTCAGCAGCTACTCGTTTGAAACGATTGGAACGGCGCAGATGGCTAATTTCACCTGATTTTCCTCGCATAGCAGATCAGACCATATCAATTATACCGTTAGATGAACTATTCAGAAAGCATATGCCTCTCCACCTCCAGACAACAAATACCCAGAAACCCATTTCACATCGATTGCATCAAGACAGTTAAGTTTTTCTGATACCTTTCTCCATCTTCGCGTCAGCCGCGAATTTCCCTTTCGAGCGATCCGACCGGCGCACCGGCGCCGAAGCACTTCTCGAATCAGGCTTCCCTCTCAACCGTTCCGAGCGACGCAACGGACCGATGGAGCACACCTTCGTCGGCCGCGCCCTAACCGGTTTCGCCGGCGAAGATAGAGAGCGGAGCTCGTGGATCGTCTTCTGCAGTCCCAAAGACGCCAGCCGAGCCTGTAAAAAAAAAATCGATCCCCATCACCGCTGCGAACGACAGAAGCACTAAACGCCAAACCCTACCCGGGCCAAATGGAAAATAAATAAATAAAAACGGCCGATTCCTCCGAGACAACAATGGACGGACCCTATCGACGGAAGGGGAGAAGGGCAACCTGGTTCTCCAGGATCCGAGCGTTTCTGAGGCCCTCGTAGTCGGCCGGCGCCAGAGATCGTCCCATTCCCACGGCGGCCGCGACGGCGGTGTCGACTGACGGACGACGGCTAGCTGGCTGGCTACGAAGAAGGCGAAGCCGGTGCCAGTTTCAGCATCAGCATCAGCATCCTCCGTCGTCGTCTCCTTCTTCTTCTCCTTCTTCACTCTACTGTTGATATTTACTTTTCGCGAGCAGACGAGACGTTTTTCTTCTCTCCCGAGGCGGCGTCGTTTCTCGAAGGACGCGTCCGGTGTGCGTACTGCGTACCAGTCCCAACGGCTACTTCGTTCGAGCGGGAGCTTCCCCGGCCCTCTTTGTTCGAAGTTTGGGCAGTGGCAGCAGCCGCCGACGTGGGCAAGGAAATCGGACCAACTCGGGAACCGAACCGAATCAACTGATCCTACTTCCAGTTTCATGTGTAGAATCGAACTGAACTTCTCCGACCGATTGAGTCCATACGTAATTTTCTTTATTTATCCTTTTCTTCTAAGGAGCAAAGACTATTAAAAAAAAAAAAATTGTCAATTCAACCTGAAATCGATTGGTTTGATTTCCAATTCTAGAGTGAAATTAATTCAATTTAGGAACCAATCGCCCTTAGTAGGATTGATCATTTTCACCATTCGAGCATTATACAAATTTAATGGATTTTAGTTTATATCGACACGATCAAATACGAAACGAACCGCGATCGAATCGACTTGATATTATTCAAAATTGACTTCCTCTAATTGAATAGACGATACTAACCCAATTGACGATCCAACTTCCATTGCTTTATCTTAGTATAAATTATCTATATTTTCTTTTCTATCTTTTACTTTCAATTGTAACTATACTGTTGACACCTAATTTTAGCAAATCTAGGAAAATAAAGAAAATAAAAATTGCATTGGAACAAATAAAAGGAAAAAAATGAAAAAAATATGGGGAAATTGATTTGATTGATTATACATGGAAATTTGAAATTCTGATGAATAGTCGGATTTTTGTTAAATGCAAAAGCAATTTAAACATGTATTGAATAAAGGGTAAGAATTTTTATAAAATTGAATAAATCTGAGCAAAATCGAGCTGATTGTGAAATGCTTCGATTTGCAGCTTTAATTTAATACTGACGAAGATGGAAACTCGAAAATACCATACAAAACGGCCGTCCGGAATCACTATAAAAGAGTCACAACTTTTCTATAAAACTCGGAAAATACCATACAAAATACCATACAAACTCGGATTTTTTATGAAGGACCCCCTGAAGAGATGGGCCTTGGCCCACAAGAGTAACTCTTCTACTTTTTTTGCACATTTCTCTGTGTAGGAATTTTTATTTTCTGAGAGATGTTTTCAGTTTCTTTTAGTGATTGAGTGTTGCATTTTTTTTATTTCAATAAATGTAATTGATTGATGAATTTCAATGAAATTACAAGTTTTATTTTGAGGGCATGATGAGGTACACCAAACCAGCCTAGTGATGATATCCAGTCGATAAAAGAAAATAAAAATCCAAGGAGAATTCTGAGGCATGGGCTTCATCATGCTTCCTCATGTCAAAATGTTTCAAAAAATGTTTTTGCCAAAGAATTTAAAAAAAAAAACAAAAAAAAAGCAAAAATGTAGATTACTTTGTTTGTCTTTCTGATTTATCTACTTCATGTTTCAGGAACAATCTTATGGCATGCAAAGGTGTGGAAATGGTCCAATCTAATGCAACAAGTGCTGATAATGATGATCTTGAAGACTCGATTGAAGACTCCATTGAGGTGCAACGTAGTTGAGAGCAACATGAAAAAGCTAAGACTCTCACATTTGAACAAACCATCACTATTAATTTAAGTGACTAAAGAAGACAAAGATGTGAAAATTGGGGTGAGTCTCCCCAAAGATGAGGTTGAGCGCCTAATTCAGTTACTAAAGGAATATCAAGACATTTTTGCATGGACCTACGCTGACATGCTTGGGCTAGACCTGTCAATCGTGGAGCATTGCCTACCTACTAATCCGGACGTGCCACCTAAGAAGCAAAGGCTGTGAAGAACTAAGCCCGAGCTCTTGAAGAAGATAGAGGAAGAGGTGATGAAGCTTTTGAATGTGGGATTCATTGAAGTCTCACAATACCCTTAATGGGTGGCTAAAATCGTGCCGGTGATGAAGAAAGTCGGTCGAGTTCGAGTTTGTGTTGACTATCGGGATCTAAACAAGACTAGTCCAAAAGATGATTTCCCATTACCACACATAGATGTCCTTGTGGATAGTACCACTGGTTTTGAACTATTCTCATTTATGGATGGCTTTTCTGGGTACAATCAAATAAGGATAAAGGAGGAAAACAAGGGGAACCTTTCATTATAAGGTCATGCCCTTCGGACTTAAGAATGCAGGGACAATCTACCAACGAGCCATGGTAGCATTATTTCATGGCATGATGCACCGGGAGATTGAGGTTTACGTTGATGATATGATTGCAAAGACCCGACCAGGAAGAAGCCACATCGAAACCTTGAAGAAGTTGTTCGATCAACTCCGTGAGTTCAAGCTTTGTCTAAATCCCGCTAAATGCGTGTTTGGAGCAACATCCGGTAAATTACTCGGATTTAATGTAAGCAGTAAGGGGATTGAGATCGACCCATCTAAAGATAAGGCCATACGCAAATTGCAACCTCCGTCGATGGTGAAGGAAGTCCTGAGCCTTTTGGGGAGATTGAATTACATTGCTCGATTCATTTCCCAACTTTCTGAAACTGCCAAGCCATTCTTCAAGCTCCTAAAGAAGAATGCACAAGTCAACCGGGATGATGAGTGTCGAGAAGCGTTCAACAAGCTGAAGCAGTACTTGATGAATCCACCAGTTCTCGTCCCACCCTTGCCGGGGCATCCTTTGATTCTCTACCTCACTATTCATAATGAGTCATTGGGTGCAATGCTGGCTTAAGAAAGTCCTGTTGACAAAAGAGAACGGGCCATTTATTACCTGAGCAATAAGTTCACTGTATCAGAGCTGAAATATTCTGATGTTGAAAAGACTTGTGCAGCATTGGTGTGGCTATTGCATAGATTGTGACAATACACACTGCATTACCAGACATTCCTCGTGACTGAGAATGACCCTATCAAGTACTTACTTGATCGGCCAGCTTTGGTGGGTTAAAGGCCGAGCAACCGTTGATCTATTGGCCGAGAATTCAGGAGTCTCTAATGACGATGACAATTTCCTTGATGACCATGTCTTGAGTGTAAATGAAGACTCATGGAAGATGTTCTTTGATGGAGCTGTAAACTTGTTTGGTTCAGGTACTAGGGCAGTTTTGATATCCCAAGATGGACAACACCATCTGGTAGCTACGAAATTGATATTCCCATGCACTAACAATGTGGCCAAGTATGAAGCTTGCATTCTCGAGCTTCAGGCCGCAATTAAGATGGATGTTGCTAAGTTAAAAATGTTCGGAGATTCTGCACTAATCATACTGCAGATCATAGGTGAATGGAAGACCAAGGATGCCAAGTTGCTCCCATACCACGAGTATTTAGAAGGTCTGGTAAAAGAGTTCGAGGAAATTTCATTTGAATACTTGCCAATGTCTCATAATCAATTTGCAGATGCACTTGCGATGTTGTCTTCTATGCTGCAAGTCACCGATGGGTTAGAGGTCAAGCCTCTGAAAATAGAGGTTTTGCTGAAGCCGGCTTATTGTATGATCGTGACTGAAGAGCCTGGCGGAAAATCATGGTATTACGATATCATGGATTACATTCAAAAGCAAGAATTTCCCAAGGGAAGCACTCAGGCCGATAAGAAGTACATCACGAAGATGGCCTCGAAATTCTTCGTCAGTGGCGAGAATTTGTGCAAGAGATCTTACGATTCAGTCTTATTGCGGTGTGTAGATGCAGCCGAAGCCATTCAAATTATGCAAGAAGTGCGCAAAGGAGTATGTGGCCTTCATATGAATGGACACATGTTAGCCAAGAAGATTATGAGATTAGGCTACTACTGGCTCACATTGGAAAGTAATTGCATCCAGCATGTTCGGAGTTGTCACCGTTGCCAGATTCATGGGAATAAGATAAATGTTCCTCCAACTAAGCTGCACCAGTTTTCTGAGCCATGGCCTTTCTCGATGTGGGGTATTAATTTGATTGGCCCAATCAATCCCAAGGCTTCAAGTGGACATCAATTCATTTTGGTGGTGATAGACTATTTCTCCAAATGGATCAAAGCTACATCCTTTGCAAGTGTCACGACTCGTAATGTTGTGAAGTTTATCAAACGTGACATAATTGCTCGATATGGCGTCCCTGAAGCAATCATCACTGATAACGGGACCAATTTGAACAACAAACTTGTTGATGGGTTGTTCAGCGAGTTCACAATCAAGCATCTGAATTCATCTCTTTACCACCCTCAAATGAACAGGGCTGTTGAAGCGGCCAATAAAAACATTAAGAAGATCTTGACTAAGACAGCTGAGAATTATCGAAATTGGCATGACATGTTACCCTTCGCACTGATGGCGTATCGAACATCAATCCACACTTCCACTAGGGCATCCCCTTTTGCTCTAGTGTACGACATGGAGGCAGTTCTACCCATGGAAGTGGAGATTCCTTCTCTAAGAGTTTTATCCCAAGTGGAGTTGTCTGAGGCAGAATGGTTGCAACAAAAGGTTTGAACAGTTGAACTTGATTGATGAGAAAAGATTGAAAGTTCTCTGCCACGGCCAAACATATCAACAGAGAGTAGCCAGATCTTTCAACCGGAAGGTGCAGTCGAGACATTTCGAGGTAAGTGACCTAGTCCTAAGGAAGCTGTTGTCGATTTTTCTGGATCCTGGGGGCAAGTTTGCTCCAAATTACAGTGGCCCATATATGGTGAAGAAGGTACTTCTTGGAGGTGCATTGATTTTGGCAGAAATGGATGGTCGTGAGTTTTCCACTCTTGTTAATTCAGATTCTGTCAGGAAGTATTACCCATGATAGAATTTGTCATGTCATGTTTTGAACTGTAAGCATTTATATGATGAATAAATTACTTCAATGAGTTAAATTGTTCAAATTTGTTGCAAATCTTGCATTTTTCTTCCTTGATGAATTGCGTGAGATAAGTTGAATGTGTCAAATGGGATACTTTGCAATGATGAAAGGCAGGCCTTGTTCCATACACTATTTCATACACTAATTCCCAATGAGTTGTGTGGAAAAATTCCGTGCTTGCAAGGAAAAATTGATCTCGCAAAGGGTACGTCAACTGAAGTGATGAGAGGCATTCTTTTCTCTATCCCAAACACTACAGGCGATCCATTGCTTAACCCCTTTGAGCCCCATACACTTATGGAGATTCTTTTTAAAATTATCCCTATCAAGAATCATCCCACATTGGGACAAATTTGAAATGAATGGTAGGAATCTTCTTGCTCCCACTTGCATCAATATTTGAATATTGCTTTTGCGGTGTAACTCGTACGGTAATTTGAAGTGTCTTAGGATGATGAAGAGCAGTTCTTTCTTTATCCTATACACTTTCATCCATTGCATAGCCTACTTTAGCCTATGAATTCATTTCATATTAAACCCAGTTAGTGATCATTCCCCACACTGGGGCAAGGCAAAAAGAACCATTCAAGTAACATGGCTTAGAATGCTGACAAAGGATGGTTGCGTGAGTTCAAAAAATAAGTGCAAAAATAACGTGGCATGAAAAAGCAGTGTGCCTGGTAAAAACAAGGCCAATGCCCAGAAAAGAGTAAAAAAAATCAAACTATTGATATAGTGAGTCGTATCACCAACAATGCGATACTAAAAACTCAAATGCCGTTACAATAAATGGAGTTGTGATATGAAATAAAAAAATAAAAAATCTTCGACAGTGGAGAAGGAAAGTGGTGGAAATGTCAAGATGATCACCAACTTTGACCCCTCCCCCTCTAAACACTTTTTTAGCGTAATGATTCTTTCATTTCTCAACCCATGAGCCAAGCCTACATTACGTCCCTTGCAAAGTCTCTTCAGATTATGACACTTGAATTAACCTAGGGGTTCACATGTTTTAAGCATCGCTCGAAGAAGTGCAAGCAAGATTATTTCTTTCTCATTTTGCAGGGTTCTTAACTTGTAAATCTAGAGATTATTACAAAATATCACTCATTCTTTCAAAAGCCTCGACTCAAAGAGTCCCTTTTGTTAAGCCATTGACTAGGCCCACATTACGGTCCCTGTTAAAGACCTCTCAAATTGGTAAGGTCGTACCACTTGCGAGATTGCACAAACCCTTGTTTGGCATAATGACAGTGAGATAGAGCGATTGCCAAAATTCTGCGTCAAAGGTCAGGATGAAACGACCCTTTTAATAAGGATGAGAGAAAAGTCCTTTCAGACCAAAAGATCCTTCAATTGATACATCCATGACACTCATGTGTTCATATTGGAATATTCTTTCGAGATATTTCCCGATGGAAATTAGGCGATGCAAGATTGATAGAAATCATCACGCATGAACCTCATTTGAATTAATGCATGTCTGTGAATGCATATTGCCTTTCCTACAACTGTGTTTTGCAGGAAACATAACCCCAAGGAACAGATATGTCACCAGGTAAGTTTATCTCTATACATACCTTAAATACTTGTCATTGTATAGGTATTCCTTTTCAAGCATCGGCGCTCGATGGAGTCGCCCCCCAAAGATTTTTCCCATATTCATTCTAATCAGGCAACCGTAGAATGGTACGGGTCTTGGAAAATGTATCCCAGTTTAGGCGACCGTAGAATGGTACGGGTCCTAGACAACACCTTCAGGCGACCATAGAATGGTATGGGTCCTAGAAAATGAATCCTCGTTTAGGCGACCGTAGAATGGTACGGGTCTTAGACAACCTCAGTTCAGGCGATCGTATAATGGTACGGGTCCTAAACAGCATTCAGGCAACTATAAAATGATACGGGTCCTGGAAAATGAATCCCCGTTTAGGCGATCATAGAATGATATGGGTCCTAGACAACCTCGGTTCAGGCAACCGTAGAATGGTACGAGTCCTGGAAAATCATTTTTTCATCAAGGCGACCGTAGAATGGTACGGGTCCTAGAAAATGAATCCTCGTTTAGGCAACCGTAAAATGGTACGGGTCCTAGACAACCTCATTCAGACGATCGTAGAATGGTACGGGTCCTGGGAAAGTAGTCTCTTTACGAAGTCATGTTACTATTATAGGCGAACGTAGAATGGTATGGATCCTGAACATGTAACACAAATCTATCTTATGTTACTCTACCATCCTCGAAGGTAAGTAATTCCAGGTAAGTTCCTGTATCATTTGCATTAATATTTCCATGCATCATATAAATTTCATTTCAAAATAGGATTCATTTTCCAAAAAAAAAAAAAAAAAGTTATTTAGTTCATATGCATAATCAAAATTTAGGTCTCAACTTGTCTTTGATTGCAACCTCTACGAACTCACCTTCAAAGAGTGGCAGCTGTTGACACATAATTTTACCAAATCTAGGAAAATAAAGAAAATAAAAGTTGCATTGGAACAAATAAAATGAAAAAATGAAAAAAAAAAAAAAAAAAGAAAGGAAATTGATTTGATTGATTATGCATGGAAATTTGAAATTCTGATGAATAGTCGGATTTTTGTTAAATGCAGAAGCAATTTAAAAATCAAGTGAATAAAAGGCAAGAATTTTTACAAAGTGGAATAAATATGAGCAAAATCGAGCTGATTGCGAAATCACGCTCTAATTTGCAGCTTTGATTTAATACGATAGAAAATGGAAACTCAAAAAAATACCATACAAAGCGGCCATCCAGAATCACTATAAAAGAGTCACAATTTTCGTGACCAAGAAGGGGAATTTTCGAAAGAATTGAGAGAAAAGAATTCGAGGAAAAGTTGTCTTCGTTTTTTCTGGATTTCTTTGTTTTAGGTCAAAGTCAAAAAAGTGGGGTTTTGGTTTAGAACAGAGAAAATACAGTAGAGAGTGCAAACAGAGAGGACGTGCAAAGTGACGTGAGAGAGAGAAAAAAAAAAGGAAAAGAAAAAAAAAAAAGAGGAAAGAAAGTGTGGGTTCGTCTTCTTCGCCCGGCAGCCCGCGCGTCCGGCAACCCACGCCTGTCTCGCCGGCGACTCGTGCCTGCCTCGTCGGCGACCCACACGTCCGTCTCCCCACGAGCCGTGAAGTCGCTACCTCGCTGTCACGACCTCTCTTTTTCCGTCCGGGGGAAAATAAAGAAGGTTTGGGGGTATTTTCCTAAAGAGGCGAACCAATGGCCCTGATTAGGCGCGGGCTCTCCCAAGCCCATACATCGTGCGACGTTGGATTTCATATTTCAATTCTTAACAATCTAAATATTTCTAGGAGTCGCCACTAGCCTATTGGGGTCGGCTAGAAACCAATCGAGACACGGGAGTGTTGTCTCGATTCCTACGCAAATAGGGATTTCTAAGAACGGGGACTTGTTTACGCCAATGTTTCTATTAGCGCCCTTGTGGTACCACTAACTTGAAATGTTGTTTATCTAAATGGCCACACAATCTTGATTACTAATTATAAATTTTATGAAACCACTAAGTGTCCATGCAAATGTTTTTTCGTTGGTTTTTCTTTTTTTAATCTCTAGACTAATTCTAACATAATTTAGAAAAGAAATTCACACTCAAATTATTGAAAAAGCGGTGCGGTAAATAATATCGAAGAAATTGAAATGACTTGAAAGTAATGTGGAAAAGAAAGACCCAATACAAGTCGAGCAAATAATATTACATAACATTGTTATCACGCCTCGGGACAAGACCCCCATGAGCAAAAATGAGAATTTAAATATGCAGGAAATTATTTTAGATGCATGAAATTATTCTAGATAATTTTAATCTATGAAAAATAAATTATTTACAAAAATTGTTATAAAATACCAAAATAATATTAAATTAGGAAAATGACCCTTTTAAAATTAGGAAAATTTCATAGATGTCATTTCTATCCTAATTTGATACTATCTAACATTTTTTGATATTTTTGAAATTTTTAGATTTATTCTTTTTTATTATTATTATTTAAAAAATATTAATAATAATTCCTTAAACCGATCTATATCACAATAATCAAGCTCAAATCGACCATTTCAAGATCGAAACTTAGTTTGGGCATTTCGTCAAACACTTGGTGTGCATTAAACTAGCTCAAACATCTTCCTCAAGCCATGTTTGTGGCCTTCAATCTCCACCCAGGAGCAATCTTGTGTGGAACTAAAGTATCAAGATTATATTACCATATACAAATAGCAAGATTAGATAGAAATCATAACTTAAAACACATAAGAACCAAGCTGAAATCGTCCTCTAATATGCGAGTTTGAGCTGATTTTGCAAATCTGGGTTTGAACCCAAGTCAAGCAAACATGTTGCATGCCCGTATTCAAACCCCGACACTCATCACATGCAAGATCTACGGGAAACATTACTTGATTCGAGTGAAAGTAGGTAACATGGAATTTCAAATGCAACAAACATCACATAGAATTATCAATCGAACACATCGAAACGACCTCTTCAAGAAGCATATACGCATGGTCCACACTGACCAGCCATGAATCAATATGGAGGGGCTTGGTTTTTGGCTCAAGTCATGGACGATTTCATGGTTTACCCGGGGGTTTAGAGACCAAACCAAGCTAACCTATGCATCATTTGTACTCCCATATGACATTTATCAAGCCCATGAAGATAGAAAATGCATACAAAGGGGAGTAGCAAGTCAAACATATATGGCTCTTGGAGAGGCTTCAAACACTTATAAAAATTTTGGCCTCAGAAATCAATTTTCCAGGTTAGTTTTCCTCTTGATTTTCATGATCAAAACATGCTCAAACTCGAAAATAAGTACATCTAAGATGCTTACCTTGCTTCCTAGTTTCCTTTTCAAGTGATTCTTGGCTGATGAAACCGATAAATTGTCCTCGGGGGCCTGTGGAAGTTGGCTTCTTCAACTGGAAATGAGATCTGCAGAAAAAAGAACTAACAATGAAGGTTTTCGTTGACCTCTAAAATTAGACTTCAAGACGTCTTTTGTTGGAAAAATTGACACCAAACCAAACTATATTTATTCTAGTTTGGGGTAAAAGTCAATATTTTCCTCATTTATCTCTCAACTTTCTCAAAAACACTGCCTTTCCCTCACTCGTGACTAACCGGGCTCAACACTAAGAAAAATTTCCAATGTTTCTTGGCCCACCAGGAGGGTGTACTTTCGGGGGGCTTTAGAAGGCCTTCCTGATCTCCATTTGGGACATTCGACCTATGGATGGAAAGATATTTGAGTGAAGTTTCACTCTCTAGTTGAAGGTTTTGGCTAATGTTCGCCGCAGGGTGGTGAAAATCTCACTTTTCTCTCTCAAGGTCAGTTTGGATTTTCTGGTTTTTTTGCTTTCTGGAGTTGCTTCTGAAGGTGTCTTTGGGGAACGATTCCGAGTTCTCCCCTCTCTCTCTCGTCACTTCTCTCTCTCCCTTTCAAAGAGCTTCCTTTAGTGATCTTAATCCCTGAATTAAGGGATCTTTGGTCGGTCTTTTGTCCACCAACCAAGCTTGCCAACTGAGCTGGTTCACCTACTCTTCTGACCTAGCCAATTTTTTTAACTTCTGCAGTTGTTGAGTGTGCGGACTTTGCTGCGATTTTCCTGTGCTTTCAGCAGCTTATTCCTGGCCAATTTCTGTCCACTTGCACTACTATATATGATATTCCATCACGTGTAAAGATCAGGCTGATTGAGATGCAGAGTAGGATATGGTGGAGCCACAAATAAGCTTACTCAGTAGCTCTAAAATGAGGCTAAATCATGTACTGAGATTTGGCAGCTGGTTTGGGTGCTTTAATTCATCAATTTGGCTGTGTTTTTTTATCAATTAGCAATTTCATGTATAGTAGTTTAAGATCTCGACCAGATTTCGCAATTGTGTCCACCCAATTTTGCAAGAAAGTCCCTCAAAGTTAGTCATTTTCTTATCCGAAAATACCCAATTCAATGCAAATTTGGTCCTTTTGGCCCGATTTGATTGATTCGACCTGACCCAAGCTCAATTTCAACTTAATTGGGGGCTAAGATGATGATTTAAGGGCTCTGGTGAAATTTTGCAAAATTTGCGAATTGATCCCTCAACTTTTGGAAATTGCATTTTGGCCCTAGTTTGCCATTTTAATTCCAATCTGACCACCTAGGCTTGACTAGTCACATTTAGATCATTGGCGCCAACTTTTTTTTATCTTTTTTTTTTTAAAGGAAAACATCTTCCATTTAAAATATATATATATACTAAACACCTAGATGAAATATTTTTGGGCAAAATTTAGGTGTCAACACTCGCGCCGATCTCCGCACCTCCGCCACTGTTGTCCCGCCGGATTCGCCCCCTAACGTGCAGCACCACGCCTAAACCCTCGACTGCCGCTCGTTTCTTCACGCCGGTGGCCGCGACACTAGCAACCCGCAAAGCTAATCCACGACGACGCTGCTTCTCCTCACTCGTCCAGATCTACCAGTCGTCGCTGGTCCGATATGCGCCGCGCCAGCCCAATCGTCCGCGGCCTCCTTACTGGCACCGCTTCGATCTCACACTTCACGCCGGTAAACCACGACGACTCCGCGACCTGCGCTCGCCGTTTGCACTGCCCATCGCCGCGTCGAAGCCCTACTACCACGCTTGCATCAGCACTTGATGCCCAGGCCGCACCACTAGTGCCCGACGCCGTGCCTCAATCACCTCCGCATCCCCATCGTTCCTACATTGACACCCGACGACCACCGATCTCACGGCGCCGCTGTCCCTGCTGCCACTCGTCATCGCCGGAATCCCCCTCACCCGCAACCGCACCAGCCGCGTCCCTGCTTGCCTTGCTGACGCCGCCCAAAGATGAAGACCAACGACCAAGCACTGCAACCCAAGCTGCTCCTCCCCTGCCGAGCGTTGCTTCCTCCTCACCGAACCTTCGCCAGAGCTCTAACCACGACGCCCTTGCTAGACCTCCGATCAGCCATCCTTGGTTGGACCCCACGGCTACCACCCCCATTTTGAAAAAGGAGAAAAAAAAAAAAAAAAGAAAACACATTAGGTAGTTTTTTTTAAAGTTTACTTTATTTATTTTATTATTTTTATTTTACTTTATCTTGTTTTTTTTTAGTATAATTAGTCATTACTATATGATTGGAAATTCCAACATATTACCTGATTCGCAACCGCACTTTGGGTTTTTTATTTCATCTATAAGGCTTTAGATGAAATAATTAATCAAGCAGGAATAAATTGATACTTTGATCTTTAAGGCTTAAGATCAATTTATCGATTTTACTAGCGAAATATTATCCCTTGAACCGAATGATATGTGATATTTTTGATGATTTTGAATGGCTTGTCTTGTCTTGATTGCTTTATTTATCTTGAAATATGTTTGAACTAGAATATCGCATGCTTTAGGGTTATCTTGCATGTTAAGGGTAGGAACTTTATTATTTCGAATTTTTAAAAATAGAAAATACCAAAAATATAAATTTAAGATGTTAGATTTTCATTTCACTGAATGTTTAATTATTTGTTAATTTTGATTTCGAAATTTTATATTAAAAAAAGAACAAAAATAATATAAAAAACAAAATGAAGAAAAAATTAGAATTAGGGCATTCTTTGCACGTCATTGCATATTAGGATAGTTTAATTTTAGATAGTATTTTATAAGTTTAGATGAATTGCATCTTAGGTTAGAGATTGCTAAGTTAAGATAATATCTTGGTTTAAATTAGGGTTTAGCCTGACCTAATCCTTAATATAAGTTAGATAGAATCTTAATTTAGCTAGATAATTTTCACATTTTTCTAATTTCGAAATTTCATAAAAAATACAAAAAATATCTTTGAATGAATTAATTTCAATTTCTAGGATAGATTGCATTTTTTTAAAATAAAATAAAATAAAAATGTCATTGCATGTCATTTAGAATTAGATTCATGAAATGCATGCCATTTAGTGATTGTTGCTAGGTCTATTTAATTAGAAATTGCATGTCATTGGAATTAGGTCATTTAATTAATAATGCATTACATATTGCATAATTTTCATTAATCAAGTGAAAACAAAAAAGAAATTACGTGTTAATTAGAAATCATATCTAGGGTTGTTGATGTGGATTCTAATTTAATATTGCAGATGCTTTGGTTGCTTTGAGGTAACTTTTTGCAATTTATTCATTGTTTATCTGGGTGTTAAATTGGTGGTTTACGCACCCCTATGATCATCTCACATGTTAGGGAAATATATTTTAAATCAATTTAAGCTACCTGCAAAAAAAAAAATTGAAAATAAAAGAATGGTACCGAAAGGGCATTAGAGGAATCTAGTGTAACCAAGTCCCCGTACCCATAGTCTATGGTTCGTAGGAGTAAAGTAAAACTCCCGTTACTTTACTTGGGTTTCTAATCGACCCACCAAAAATAAATTAGTAGCGACTCCTAGATAAAATCCATTTGCATGTTAAGAAATTTGAACTTAAGTCGCGAATTGGTATGGGCTTGAGAGAGCTCGAGCTAAGTTTAGGCTTAGTAATCCATTAGCCAAATCTTAAGTGGATCACCCGGAAATTAGGTCGCAAAACCAGTGTCAACAGAAAACTAAAATTGTCATTACACCGTATTTTAACTTGGGGAGAGTATTAAATTTATAAGATTTCCCATTTGATATGCAAAAGGGATGATGACGTGAATAAATTGCTTCTGTCAACTAAGAAAAAAAGAAGACGTTCCTTTTTTGTGGATTTTCTTTTCTAAAGTAACCTTGTTGAGTCTATATAATTATGCCAACCTACTAAACACATCAAATTCCAGAAAAATAAATTTATATTTAAGTTTCACTGAAATATGCCCACGCTTTAATGCGAAAAAACATTTTCGATACTTTATGAACTCAGACCCTTTGAGTTCATATGTATTTTTTTTTTTCCTTTTCTTTTAAGGGGCAAAGATAAAAAAGAATTATCAATTCAACCCGAAATTAATTGGTCCAATTCCTAATTCTATAGTGAAATTAATTCAATTCGGAACCGATCGCCCTTGGTAGGAGCGATCATTTTCACCGTTTGAGCATTATATAGATTTAATGAATTTTAGTTTATGTTGACACAACAATATGAAACAAGTCGTAGTCGGATTTTTTTTTTTTTTTTTTGAACAGAGACCCAAGTAGAATTAATTAGAGAAACCAGTACATCCCGCAGCGATTGCATCTGCGCACAACAGAGTTAAGAGAGGTGGGGGCGAATAAAGGGCCCAATTACAAGTCAAGCGAGAGTGAGTATGGGCCTTACAGGCCCAGTCAGCTACAGCGTTCGCTTCTCTTCGACAAAACCCTAGCGTGAGATTGGGGAATAGGGTAAGCAGAAACGAAGCCTCAGAGAAGAGAGATCGATCCCTCCATGGCGGCAACATACGGCGGTTCAACGATTCGACGACTGTGAGGTTGTCTGATTCGACTATGATCCGGGCGAGTTGAAGCCGTTGTTGCAGAAGATGGCGGAGTGAAAAGGAGACAGCTTGGATCTCCACCTGAAGGGCCGAGGACGCCACAACCCCCATGGAGAAGCCCTCTGTAAGTCGTCCTTGGTGATCCCTGCACATACAGGCGATAGTGCCATGGTTGCTTCCCTGATGGAATGATCCATCAACATTTACCTTCAAAACCCCAGGATCTGGGGGATGCCAGAGGTAGGGTTTGTTTTTGTCCGAAAGTCTTTGAGACATAGAGGGAGTCGAGGATAACCGATCTACTTTGGTGTGAGTTAGTGCCGCTTCTACTACCTGCGTTGGATTTGGAGGAGTTCCGCGGAAGATGAAGCCATTTCGGGCTCGCCAAATTTGCCACAGAAGATGAGAAAGAAAAGCCAGGCGAGGTAGACGGTTGCCATCCCCAATCGTGGAAGCGATCCACGAGTCCAGGACGCTGAATATTAGTGGGGAGTACAGAAAGTCCAATCTGGGAATGGTTCCACACTGTTGAGTCCACGGACGAGTAAGAAAATGTGCTCTATAGTTTCTGGAATCTTTCGGTTGCATAACGTGCAGCGAGGGGCTGTCTAATATGTGTCTTCGATACAGATTTTCTCTCGTTGCCAAGGCATTTCTGACGACGGACCGAGAAAGACACAGATTTTGGGTGCAGTAGACATCTTCCGATATGGCGCCACAACCAGGTAGGAATCTGATATGATGTTGAAGCATTAGAAGTTGGGATAACTGATTGTGTTTGAGTGATGGCGTGATATGTTGATTTGACTGTGAATGTTCCTTGTTTGGTTGCTGTCCATATAAGATCATCTGTAGTGAAATGAGGCCTGAGTTGTATGTCGGTGATCTGATGAATGATTGGCAAGTCGAAAAAACGGTAAAGTAAATCAATCTTCCATGAACTGGTAGTCTGGTCAATAAGATCAGCTACTAGTGTAGGTTCTGTAAGAGCTTTAAGTCCACCTAGAATTCCCATAGGAAGCCATCGATCATTCCTTATGTTTATACGTGTTCCATCTCCCACAGACCAATGAACATACGGTAGGATAGCATCCCTTCCACTCAAGAGGCTCTGCCATCCCCATGATGGGCGATAGCCCTTTTCAGCGTTTAAAAAACTGGATGAGTGAAAATATAAGGCCCTAAAAACTTTGCTCCATAAAGATAATGGTTGGTGCAGTAAACGCCAGGCTTGTTTACCAAGCATGGCTTGATTAAAACACACCAAATTTCGAAAACCCAATCCACCGAGTTCTTTCCTATTCTATAAAGTGTTCCAACTTTGCCAATGCACACCAGAGCGGCTAATATCAGTATTCCACCAAAATTTTGCCATTCGTTTTTCAATAACTCTGCATAGTGAGATAGGGATCTTAAACACAGACATGGCGTATTGTGGAATAGATTGAATGACAGTCTTTAGGAGAACTTCTTTCCCTCCCTTAGAAATGAGTTTCTCCTTCCACCCTTCTAATTTGGATTGAACTCTGCTCAATAGCCAAGAAAACATGTCTCTTTTAGATCTGCCCCAATCAGTAGGGATCCCTAGATACTTCCCACATCGCTGTAAAACTGGTACCCTTAATTCACTAGCTAAATTCTCCTGAAGAGAGATAGGACAAGAAGGGCTGAAGAAAACTCAGTTTATTGCGATTAATAGTTTGTCCTGATGCTAAACGTGCTGATTTAAGATATTAGAGAGGTTCGACACTCGAGTAAGGTACCATCAAGAAAAACACAGCATCATCAGCGAAGAAAGATGTGATAAAGTGGGGCACACGGGATTGAGCTGAATACCTTTTAGCGAGCCCATAGCTATAGCATTGCGGATTATGAGGGATAAAAGGTTGGCTATAAGGATAAACAGGTAGGGGGACAAGGGATCTCCCTGTCTTAGTCCACGAGTTGGGTGAAAGCTCGGTAGATACTCTCCATTCAGTTTAACAGAAAGGGATGGAGTTGAAATGCACTGCATGATTAGATGGACCCAGTGGGAATGAAAGCCTAAGCGAAGTAGGTAATCACGAAGGAAGTCCCATTCAAGTCGGTCATAAGCTTTCTGCATGTCCAACTTGAGAATTGCTTTGAAATGACTCCGCCTTTTCCTTGTCTTAAGTTGATGTATAACTTCCTGTACAAGTAGAACATTGTCTTGAATCTGTCTACCAGCAACAAATGCACTTTGTTCCTCAGTTATCAGTGTAGGCAGCAGGGGTTTTAAACGATTAGCCAGCACTTTAGAGAATATTTTGTAGACATAATTGCATAAGCTAATAGGGCGATATTGATCCAAGCTTTCTGGGTTAGGGGTTTTGGGAATTAGTGTGATAGCAGTTCTTTTAAAGAAAGAGGTAATAATCCGTGAAGTGAAGAATTGCTGAACCGCCCGTGAATGTCCAGTTTAAGAGTTTCCCAATGTGACTGATAAAATAATCCATTTAAACCATCAGGGCCTGGTGCCTTTGAAGCACCTAATTGAAATGTAGCAACCTGAACTTCGTCAAGAGATGGATGCATAAGGAGAGTTGCATTCATGTCTGCATTGACCATCTGTGGACACTGTTCTAATATTTGATCATAAGGTCGAGGTCCTGAGGTTGTGTAGAGCTGGGAGAAATAATTAGTAGTCATATCTTTAATTTGTCCAGGATCCCTGACCCATTGCTGATGTGCATCCCGCAATATATTAATTTGATTACGCTGTCTTCGTTGAAGAGTAGTAGCATGAAAAAACTTGGTATTGCGGTCTCCCCATTGTAACCAATTTATTCTAGATCGCTGCGCCCAATATTGCTCTTCCCTCTGCCATACTTGCTGAAGTTCTGTTTTTATTTGTTGTTGCCTAGACTGATTCAATACAGTAGGTTGCTGGTTGGTTAAAATTTCTAATTGATGTTCTAATTCCATGGCCTGGTGCCTATGGTGGGAGAAATTCTGGCGACTCCAAGTGGACAAGGCTGAGGTGACTGCGCGAAGCTTGACCAGCAGAGGAGAGTTCCTTCGCAAGACAGAATGCCAAGAGGATTGAACAACTGATGGACAAGCCGGATCCTGATTCCAGAATGCTTCATAGGTAAAGTGTCTCTTCCGACGACTCAAACAGGGTTTAGTATCTAAAACAAGTGGGCTATGATCTGAGCCGACTGCAGGGAGAGCTATCACTTGGGCATTCGAGTATGTGAGACGCCATTCCGCAGTACAGACAGCTCGATCTAAGCGTTCCTTCACCAAAGCTGCCCCCGCTCTGTTATTAGACCACGTGAAAGCACAACCATGAGAAGGTAAATCCATTAAACTACAATCATTGAGAACTTCCCGAAAAGAGGACAGTCTAGAAGAGTCCGCAGGCCTAGAACCGATCTTCTCCCATCGGTGAAGAATTTCATTAAAGTCGCCAAGGCACACCCAAGGTAAGATGTTGTTGCGACTAAGATGACACAAAGTCTGCCAAACAATCTGACGATCACGAAAAACTGCAGGAGCATGGATACAAGTAATCCGCATAGATCTGGCATCGGAGCTATCCAGACAAGTAAAATCCAAAAGGTGCGGATTGGAGGAGAAGTCAGACAGCAATACTCCAGCATTCCAAAAAAGAGCTAAGCCTCCTGCAGAGCCAACAGGACTAAACAGTCTGTGGTGCAAAAAACTGAGGGACCGTTTCAGGCGAAGGAGGACGTCATCACCATTTTTCGTCTCCATCAAAAAAAGCAGGTCAGGCTTCTCTCTAACCAAAAGGGCTTTTAAAGATAGGACTGTCAGGGGATTGCCCAAACCCTGACAGTTCCAACTTAAAATTTTCATCGCTAATTTGGTGACTGTTTAGGGCCAGCCACCGTCGCCCGCAAATCCTCTTCAGAAGCCTCGAGAATTGGAGTATCCAACAAGAGAGAGTCATCATAAACTCCCTAAGGCCCTCCTGGTAAGTCGTAGGGAGTATAACGCCTTGGTTTCTTAGCAGGGCCTATTTTAGTAGGCGGTCGAGTAGTTTTGCCTTTTGTAATGTGAGGTTCCAATTTCGGCCATTGCACGCCTTTCAGTTTCTCTGAAGCTGGAATTAAAGCTGTGGTCAGATTATGTTGCACTGAAGGAGTGATGCTGACAGTATTAGTCGTGGTCTGAGTTGTGATTGGAGTAGAGTTTTGAGGGGTAGTATTTGGTGCAGGTGGAAGAAGAAGAGGGAGAGGGCAATTAGCCGTGGGCGGAGTTTCAGGTACGGTTTCCTCGCCCTCCGCCTCCGAAAGTGAGTGTCCATAGTAACACTGCCAATATGGGCTGTACTGATGAGCTTCAGCTTTTAACCAGGGACCATAAGGGGTTTTGAGAGCATCAGCAATCATGTCCTCTTCGAAAGGGACGGAGGGGCAAGAGTCAGTATAATGACCCAACCGTCCACAAGAATAACAGTAATGAGGTAACCTCTCATACCGAAAATCTAACCACAAAGTGTGATTTCTCAATTTTCAGTCGACCTACTTTCAATGGTTCAGATAAATCCAGCTCCACTCGAGCGCGGCCTGTTTTCAGGGTGGAGCCTATAGCAAAGTCAGACTTAACTTGCAAAACAGAGCCTATCGTACTGACAGCCTTTCGGATCAAATCTTCAGTGCAACATTCTAAGGGAAGCCCAATAACCTGAACCCAGAAAGCACAGGTAGAGAAGTCATAACAGTGAAGAGGGGTGTTGGCTACCCATGGTTTAAAGTTTATAAGATGTCCGGAGAATTGCCAAGGTCCTGTATCGAGAATTCGCTGTTTTTCAGCTTGAGATTTAAATTTGGCTAAATAAATGCCTGCTTCGCGCTGTAGGATTTCCACTTGGTCCGACCTCCATGCCCGCTTCAAGACCAACTGGAAAGCTGGGAAATTAAAGGTAGGGTTTGACAGAATTTTACCGATTAACAGGAGTTTGCATTCCTCGACTGCGACAGGTGCGGGTTCAATTTCCCATTCTTCAATTGCTTTTTCCGTGCATAATCGGCCCAATTTGTGACAAAGCGCAGCTACCCGAGTTGCATCGGGATCATCTTCGGTTGCCATTGATAAAAGAAGTGAGCGTCTTAACTGACGATTGTCGGAACTTGAAGGAAATGCGACATGCAGAAGTAGAAACCAAGAAGACCGAAGTTGAGAAGAACAGAAACCCACAGAGCAATCATTTACAAGGTATAAGAGGATGGAGAATTGCCGTTTGCATGGTGACGATTAGAGCTGAATGTGGAAGAAAGGGTTTAAGGAAGAAACTCCATCCAGCAGATTGAGAGGAGCTCGACAAAAAACTGAAGTAACAAGGTGCAAAAGCGAGGGGATGAGTGAAGGTTAACTGTTTAGACGCATTAAGGTGAAGAAGATAAGGAGATGACGAAGAATTGCCATTTGCATGGTACCGATGAGTGCTGAAGGTTGAAAAAAAGGATGAAGAAAGAAAAAACTCTATCCAGAGATAGAGAGGAACTCGACAAGACGAGAGAAAACCGACTTGATCGGATTGGCTTGGTATTGTTCAAAATTGACTTTGTCTAATTGAATAGACGGTACTGACCTGATTGACAATCCAACTTCCATTGCCTTATTTTAGTATAAATTATCTATATTTTCCTTTTTATTTTTTACTTCCAATGACAATAATTCCAGTGTCCACATAAAACTGAAATTGTCATTACTCACTATTATAACCTATTATAACCTGACGAGAGTATTAAATCTATAAGATTTCCCATTTAATATGCAGTAGGGACGATGACGTGGATAAATTGCTTTCGTCACCCCTAAGAAAAAAAAAGACGTCCCCATTTTGTAGATTTTCTTTTCTAAAATAACCTTGTTGAGTTTAAATAATTGTGCTAACCTATTAAACACATCAAATTCATGAAAAATAAATTTAAGTGCACGCTTTAATGCGAAAAAACATTTTCGATACTTTATTGATCTTCGTTTACAAGTTATTATATCACAATAACAGACAATTCTCCAGTCATATTAATGTCAATTTTTTAAGGTTGCATTCAAAAGCTTTGCACGAATTTAACGTGTTTATTATGGCTAAATAAAAGCAAAAAAGTTAAGACCATACTAATTCCTTTCGATGAAAAAAAGTCAGTTTCACTAGGTATATTATAGATTACTGATGTGCATAATCCAGTAATTTTGGCCTTCTGGGGGGAGAGAGAGAATCTGAGTAATTATTATACTATAAGCGCTGCATTGATCTCAATGACTTGCCTGTGCTAAGGTCCAGTAGAAATATTTTAGGGAAAACGATACAAATACTCTTAAAATTTTGATTTAATGTTCAATGCAATCCCCGAATTTTTAATTTATTCAATGTAGTTATTAAATTATTAGTAAATGCTCAATTTAGTGCCAATACTATATGAAATGTCCAATGCCATTATCCTATTAATTCAAGTGAATGAAATCGGCTAACGTGACTTCCAATTCATAAAGTTTAAACAGACGGCCGAGAAAAAAGAAAGAGGTCATGCATGAATTATTCGAGTAAGATATTCACCTTAAATCATGATATAACAATCCACCTCATCAAATAATCATGGACATGTTGACTTGATTTTTATTTCTCCTTTTTCTAGAGTAGGTGGATAAAAAGTTAAAAATCAAACTCCCGTACATCCTCATATAATGTCTAATTTTTCATCTTAGCAAACAAGAGGATATAGTTCGGGGACTGTATTAAACAAATTAAAAATTAAAATATGACATTACATGTCGATTTAAAATTTATAAACCATTCATGTATTCTTGTCTGTTAATTTAAGCACAGTCAATGACAAATATTTGTGATTTTTCCTTTGGTGTTGAAGGGTGGGTACGTATTCCTCTTGAGAACAATAATTGCCATCGAATTCTTTCAATTTGGCTCAAAAAATATTTTTCTTATTGTGCATACCATTCGACTGCTTTGGGTTGCGTTTGGCAACTTGTTTTGGCAACTTGTTAAACAGTAACAATTTCTATTCTTCTACTCCCGAGAATAGATTTAAAAAAGAAATCCGTTCAGTAAATTTTTCGTTCCCATTTCTGGGGGAAGCCCCTTTCATTTCATATACCTTGATCCTGTATTTCACGGGGATGAGGCATCGCGGGATCCAGGGTGGGATCCTTGCCCTCTCCCTCCCGAAGGAGGGTTTGGGTTGTGATGGAGAGCCCTGTGGGAAGCGGTTTTAGAGAAACCCCTCCCAAGAAACCATGTGAGCAGTTTAAAGACCTGCTCAGGTCTAAAATTCTTTCAATTTGGGTCAAAAAATATTTTTCTTATTGTGCATACCATTCGGCTGCTTTGGGTTGCGTTTGGCAACTTGTTTGGCAACTTGTTAAACAGTAACAATTTCTATTCTTCTACTCCCGAGAATAGATTTAAAAAATGAAATATGTTTAGTAAATTTTTTATTCCCAAGAATAAATTCGGAATAATTTGAAACGGAATCAAGAAGTTAAAAAAAAATGCTTCTAGATTTCCAATAATAATTTCAGAATCAAGCAAACCTAATGTGAAAAATGATGTGGAGGGATCATCGAGCATCTCCTTCCCAGAGCTCATCTAGTGACTTGTAACGCCCATCTTAAAAAATACTAAACTCTCCCACAAATCCTCTTTTCTGTGGGATTTGCAGATTCAACCTCTCCAAATCCTCCTGGATAAGTTTCCATCCCAAAATTTGCAGGTTCCCTCTCACTCTTTCCTTGTTGAAGCTCTTCACAATGAAGGTCGACCCTTGCTCATATATCCATCTCAGTGCAACTTAAAAATAGATACATTTGACCAAGGAGGAAGGTTACAGGCTTCGCTTCCAATGTGAAAATGACAAAACATTTGACTTTTGTTCTCCTCGTAGGATGCCTCATCGGATTCGCTCTCAGCATGATGCTATTCATTTTGACCCCGGTTTTCCTACGTCTAGCTTTACTGTGCGAACCCTTCACATGGGTGACTTGAGAGCAGAGAAAACCAAACAGAAAATAATTAAGTACCTGAGCCACAGTCTTCCCTTTAGCAGCAACAATGTCCTTAAGTGGGGGACTCTCCATAACAGCTAATGAACCCCAAGAACCCCAAGATGCTCCATTCGCTCCCAAAGGAGACAATACAGTCACATGTATCCCCTTCTCTCTACAATACTCCCTCAACTTCTCTTGTCGCCATCCCACATTCATCTCCAACTAAACATGATGAACCCACGGAAGGAAAAAAAATGGCAAATTTCGAAGAAAATCTTGATTTGATTTCTTAGGGCGCGCATAACAACCATTCTGTTCCAGAAATAGTTTCTGGAACAGAAATAGATTTTTCTATTTCTATTTCTAGAAGAGTTTCTAAGCAAAAATAACCGTTTCATAACAATACAAAATTTCTACTCTAAAAATAGAAATTCGTTTGATAACGACACAAAATTTCTTCCTTTCGAACAACGGCGGACCGGCAGATAGCGATGACGGGTGGCAGCTAGCAACCGGCGATGGCCGGCGGCCGGCGATCAGCAATCGGTGGCGGCCGGTTTCCGGCTACCGGCGACTAGCGGCGGTCACCAGCAGCCGGTGACAACAACAGCGACAACGGGGGCCGGCAGGCAGCCGACGACCGACGGACAATGGTTGGTGGCAACGGATGAAGGACCGGTTGCCGAACGATGAGAAAAAAAAATTTATTTCTCATTTATGTTCCAGAAATAGAGAAGTATAAAATTTCTATTTCTGATTTCTATTCCAAACCTATTTCTAGAAAAACGGAATAAATTTATCAAACATATTTCTATTCTAGAAACAGGGCTGGAATAAAAATTTGTTTCGGAATAGAAATAGGTAGTTATCATGCACCCCCTTAATTGACTTAAAGATTGAACTATAATAATTGAATTCTCTTTCAATTGGTTAACAGTAGGAGGGATTGTGGCATGCATGAGGAGTTGAGAGAGCTTCTTGGTGCCAAAGTTGCTGACTCCAATGGACTTGGCCAACCCTAGTTTGGAGCATGCTTCCATGGTCTCCCATGTCCCTTTCATGTCAAATGGCAACATTTTGCCCTTGAAATTGAACCCTTCGGTTCCCTCCTTCAATCTCAATGGCCAGTGGATTAGATACTGATCCACATACTCTAATCCTAGCTTCCTGTATAATCAATCATACACCAAGTGCCAAACAAAAGAAAAAAGCAACATCAACACAACAGGACTAAACTCAACAAAAAGCGGAAAAATAATGTGGAGGAAAAATTGGAAAAAAAAAAAACTAATGCATGCAACTGATAATTATGTACCAAAGTGAAAGCTAATGTTTATCCTATCTCCCGTGAAAGAAATTCTTTTTTTTTTTTTGGTAAAAGGTAAGTATTATAGATAGACTAGAGAACCAGGAGGCCATACAAAGAACAGCAGGGAAGAGCCGGCACCACTTGCACTCAGAATGTCAGAGTACCACCCGAGTGGAAGGGTGCCAACCCGAGCTGCAGAGAAAGATAAAGGGAACAGAATAACAAGCATCTAAAAGAAGGCTGACGAACAGCGCAGCCAGGGCAGAAAGCAGGCCAATAATAAACGAAGAGGGAGGGCAGAAATACAACCCCACAACATCAGGATACAACCAAATGAAAGCAACAGCCGGGTGAACTGGAACCAGCAACAACAGCAACTGGAAGACCCAGGGAAAGACGAGATAGAGAACCACCCAAACAAGGGGGGAGAGGGGGCTACCCACGAGCATCATCAATGCAAAGAAAAAACACGAACGGAGACGGCCAAATGATCACTTCAATAGGAGGCCGAAACGTTTACTCAAAGATAGAAGGGTGGATACCCCAACTAAGTTGAAGACGTTTGTTGCGGGGGATATCTAGGACCTTGGAGAATGTAAGGGCCTTGTCTTTAACAACTTTGATTAGATGGGCTTTCATGGCTGGGAGGGAGAGCTGTTGGTTGCGGAAGATGATATTGTTTCTCTCCTTCCAGACAAGATAACATAAGGCACCAAAGGAAAACCTAGCCATTGATTGGTGAAACCCCGGATCGATAATTGATTAATAGCCCACAAAAGGTTCACTTTCCAGGTTTGGTTTCTCCAAGGAAGATTAAACTTCGCTGCCCAAAAGGCCGCAAGGCCGCGAGTAATGGAGCAGCCAAAGAAAAGGTGATCGATTGAATCCGGTCTAATTGAACAAAATGCACAAGACACATCCGGGATTCTTCCATGGGTGAGTAACCTCACCTGAGTTGGTAGGCGATTGCGAGTAATCAGCCACAGGTGAGTTTGATAACGAGGTGGGAGAGAGGGGCTCCAAATAAACTTGTACCAGCGACTTAATGGCTTCCTCGTCCTTAGGAGATTCCAAGCATAGGCTGAAGAGTAGGTTCCAGACGGGTGACCCAGCCAAACCAATCGGTCATTTTCCCCATTAAGGTTCGGAAGGGGCTCCTCCTAAGTCGCAATAGCACCCGCAAATGAGGAAGGGGTGGACAGGGCTGCCAAACCAGTTCTAATTGTAGCAAGCCGTGGAATACCGGAGCAATAGATATTACGATTAGAGAAGATTTTATAGAAAGGGCCACGTGGATGCCAATAGTCAAACCAGAAGGAGGCTAAAGAGCCATCGCCAACATTCCATCTAAACTGAAGCTAGATCAAGTCACGAAGACCAAGTAATTTCTTCCAAGCCCATGAACAGGACATTGGCTTAGGCACAAGCCAAAAATTCTTATGCTTTAAGAAGTTTGAGTGGATCCATTGACACCATAGGGACTCTTTATCAGTATAGAGGATCCATATGTGCTTGATCATTGCCGCCAAGTTACTTACTCGAATGCATTGAATCCCCAACCCACCTTCCTCCTTAGGTAGGCAAACATCATCCCAAGCCACCTTAGCCCCACCCGAACTCAAGGTAGGTCCTTTCCAAAGGAATTGTCGAAAGATTTGTTCAATTCGCTTAATAACCGAAGAAGGCAATATAAAGACACTCGACCAATACACCTGGATAGAATGGAGGACCGATTTTATCAATTGTAACCTGCCTGCCATGGACAAGAATCGGTTGGTCCAAGATTGGACTCTCGAGGTGATAGCATTCACCAATGCAGCACAATCTACTTTCCTAAGTCTAGTAGAAATAATAGGCACACCAAGGTACTTGAAAGGAAGAGATCCTAATCGGAAGCCTGAGGCACTTACCAGGGCATCCGTAAGAGAAGTAGGCCCTCCAAAGATAAATATATCACTCTTGTGAAGATTGGGTAATAGGCCTGACCAGTCGGCAAAGAGATGGATCCCATCCATTAAGATTCTCACCGAGGTCAAGCTGGCCTTCGAGAACAATAGGACATCATCCGCAAAGAAGAGATGGGAGAGCTTAGTGGCTTTGCATCTCCAAAAGTAATCGAAGCCTGGCTTATTGGATTGGCGGTTAAGGATACCAGTGAATACTTCCATAACGAGAGTGAAGATGTAAGGAGACATCGGGTCACCCTGACGAATTCCCCTTCCACTTGAGAAAAAACCATGAAGCTCACCATTTAGGGAGATGGAGAACATGGGTGACCGGATACAAGCCATGATGCGGTCAATAAACACACCAGGGAAGCCAAAAGCTTTAAGGGTTAGCTCAATGAAATTCCAATCCACCGAGTCAAAAGCTTTAGAAAAATCAACCTTAACGATGCATTTAGGCCGGTACGGTTCATGATGGAATTCACAGAATAATTCCTGAGCTAGCAAGATATTATCGCTAATCCTTCTGCCTTTAACAAAGGCGTTTTGGGGAGGGCTGATGATGGAAGGAAGAATGGAAGCTAACCTGTTAGCAAGAATCTTGGTGATGCATTTATATATAGTGTTGCGACAGGCTATGGGGCGAAAGTCATTGACTGTCGAGGCATTCGGGATTTTAGGAACCAAGGTGATGATAGTGGCATTAATCTGTCGAAGGAGGTGGCCCGAGTTGAAGAAATCTCGAACCGCCAAAATCACCGAAGGACCAACTATGTCCCACGACCGCTTAAAGAAATCTGCGTTGAATCCATCCGAGCTGGGGGCTTTACCATTTGCAAGGGAGAACATGGTTTCCCGAATCTCCTCATCCGTAACAGGCCGAGAGAGGCTAAGAAAATGAGCATCACTGATAGTATGATTCAAATGAGCACGAATATCATCAGATGAAGGCTTTACAGCAGGGGGGAAGCCGCCAAAAGGTTACAAAAATGGGAGATAAAGAGCTGCTGAACTTCGAAGGGGTCAGTAATCTGGAGATCTCCATCAACAATTGATAATATTCTATTCCTGAGGTGGCTTCGCTTAACCGAGTGATGGAAATACTTCGTGTTTCGATCGCCTTCTTTAAGCCAGTGCACTCTAGACTTTTGTCTGAAGAAGGACTCTTCTTGGATGCGAAGATCCGAGAAAGCCTGCAGGCGTTCCTTCTCTGTATCAGCTAAAGACTGGTTGAGCGGGTCTAATTGAATTGTATTTTGGGCAATCAACAGCAGACTTCTAGCTTCCTCCGTACGAGTTGAGATATCCGAGTAGGCTGTCCTGTTTAGGCCTTTAAGTCTGTACTTTAGAGCACGCAATTTGCAGCAGAGCGTATACATGGGCGAGCCAACGAAGGAAGAATCCCATATCTGTGCTACCAGCTCAAAGAAGGTCGGATGGACCATCCAAAAGTTGAAAAACTTAAAAGGCTTACGATTGTTTGGAGTAGGGAGGATCCTAACAACCATCGGGGAATGGTCCGATACACCCGGCGCCAAGAAGGAGGCCTCAGAATAAGAGAAAGAAGAGTTCCAAGCCGAATTTACAACAACCCTGTCGATCTTCCTTTGCTTGCGATTAGGTCCAGAGGAGGCTGCCCAAGTAAAGCAATTACCAACAAACCTAAGATCATCCAAGCCAGCTTGAATGAGACAATTGCCAAAATCTTCAAAGGCTGGAATCCAGTAGTTTGATCTATCCGCCCTATCAGAGGCATACCGGATAGCATTGAAGTCTCCCGCAACGATCCAAGGCTCATTCGGGTACAAAAGGCTGTAGTGATTCAACTCAGCCCATAACGGTCTTCTCAAAACAAATGAGTGCTCCGCATAAACCACCGATAAGTAGAAGGAAGTGCCATCAGTGATAGATCTCAAGTGGCCATGAATGGCCTGAGAGGAGCAGTCGGACATAACAAAAAGGGCATAAGCAGGGTTCCAACCCACCCAAACTCTACCTCTTGCCGAATGCACATAATTGAAGCACCAATTCCAACCAGGAAGCAAAGCAAATGCGGACAAAGATGAAAAACATTAGGCGAGATCTTAGTCTCCAAGATACCAATACAGCAATTGTTATTGGTTCTCACAAAATTCCTAATTTCAGCTCGTTTAAGGGGGGTGCCGAGACCCCTAATATTCCAAACACCAAAAAACATGGGACCCAAAAGGAGAGTAAGTTACCTTTTCTTGCCACCTCGCTTTTTCGCCGAGGGTGGCATCGTTTAGAATTCAAAGGGAAACGCACATCACCGACGCAGTCGAAGATTTCCTTTCGCCTCACAAGGGCTGCAAGGGTTGGTTCAGAGGAAGATGGGGAGGGTCGGGATCCGCATGGGATGGATGAAGCAACTACCTCGGAGAATCCGATTCACTTCTACTAGAACTGATCTCATCTGGGACTTCAACATTCGAGGGGGAGGCGGGATCCACCATAGCATCGCCTGGTGCTCCAATAATACTGGTTTGGGGGTTATCATCAATTCTTATCTTTAGAGGAGCAATTACCTTAGGAACAGGCTCGACCAGAACCATATCTTGAGGTTGCTTGCCACGAGAGGGAGGGATAAAATTATGAACCAGCGAGTCTTGATGAATGGGAGGATTTCGAAAGCTTCTTTTACCACGAACTTCACGCCATTCATTAGCGGGCGAGGAGCAGCCCTCTAGCGGGTGTATTGCCGCCTTTAGGAGAGACCGGGATAGCGGGGATCAGCACATCGATGGCCAAAACAAACATAGGATGGGCAAAGGGAAGGAACCCATTCGTAATAAATGCATTACGTAGCGGGGCTCATCATTTAACGTGAATTCAATCACTTCGTGGAGAGTGCTCAAGCATCAATCTCCACAAATATACGGGCAAAAGCCACAACAGTCATTTCTTCGCCTTTGACTATCCACATAGAGAGGCTTACCTAGAGCACTAGTAAGAGCACTAATACCTGAGGCTGACCAAAGAGAGACCGGAACATTTCTAAGTCGGACCCAAATAGGGACTGAACTGTGGCTAGCCTTCTTGAGTTCCATCGATGGATACCATTGTTGGAAGACCAAGGGAATCTTGGAAACCATAATCGATTCTCCTTCAAGAACCTTCCGCCTAAAAGCACGATCCGGTATATGGAAGAAGTAGTAACCCAGATCAGTAGGTATTACTTCAACTAGTTGGTGACCCCAAGCAAAGCTGAGAGCAACCTTTGTCATATCAAGGGGGAGTCTCTTCCCAATATAATGGCCAACAAGGCATTCCTCCCATTTTGGGTGAGCAGCTTGCATAATCTCCTCAGAGATTTGCACAACAATTTTATTATCAATAACGGCAGGAGGAAAATAGGATAAGCTATATCCTTTTGTACTCGATCGAGTAACCGCCACCCAAGAACGGGTGGGGGTGGCTGAGGAGCTTCTGTAGAAGGGCCCTGTTGAGTGACAAAAGCCTTACCAGAAGTAGAAGTCAATCCTTGGTGAACAGCATTGCGCTGAGCCTGAGGAAGACAATAGGAAGGCACGGGAGTACCACTCGTGGCTGAACCTTTAATCTTTCCATTCTGAGCCATGGAGGTGGAGGGCCTCGCACCACTAGGATGAGAGAAAGGAAGCCCACCAAGCTGAAATCGAGCTTTCCTTGCTCTGCTTCGCGATCGGCCTTTCTGGCCACGGGCATCCCTCAATGCAGAAAATTGACGACCATGAGGGATGCGAGAAGGAGGGGGAGGGGCGGAGGCTTCCTTCAAAGCCTCAGGAAGAGGCTTACCCAGGATTCCATCCAGGATCGAGGAGGAGGACGCCATTACAGCAGGCGTAAACCAGAACCCGAAAACCTAATCACATAGCCCATGAAATCCGAAAGAGGAGGCCATACCAGGCGAAATCCTTCGATGAAGATGTAGATCGGGTCTGGGCGGGGTTCGTCTCCAAAAACGAGCTCAAACGGATGGCTGAGCTGGCCGGAGCCAACAACAGCCGCCTCCGGTGAATGCAACGAGCGCGCGTATCAGCTAGAGAGAAAAGAGATGAACAAGCGCGCGCCGTACGCTGGTCTCCAAAAACGAGCTCCTTTCCCGTGAAAAAGAAATTCTTGTGTGGTCTTTGTTGGAGAAATCCTTCTGGAATGTTTTGAAGCTGACAAAACGTTTATATCAGTCTAGTTTGAAGATTTGCAGACTCTTCTATTAAAGTCTGAAGACCTCCGGACTACCGCACTCAAGACTCAAAGTCTATTCTCATTGGCAGTTTCTAATCCGTTGAAGAAAGGCTATCCGTAACTACTTCATTAAGGATTTGGCCTTATCGACCGGAGAAGATCTCTTGGCTGAATATGACATAACGGTTTTTTATTCAAATCAAGAATGATTAAAGATCCGATGATTGGCGAAGTATTCTTGGAAGGTTCTACTTATGGAAACCAAGATCCTGATTGTATGGGCGAGCAGGATTGATGGGCTATCGACATGTTCCTTTAATAGCTCGAATAATCTTCCTAATTGATTCTGTCCAAATGGAGGATTGGAAGAATTCCTTTGGTAAGTGTCAACGGGTATGATGGCACAAATGAGTATAAAAGGAAGACGTTCCAGTTGTTCAAGGTGGTGCACGATAGAAGAATTCCAAAGTCTAAAGCTCTTTGATTCTTCGTCAATTCATTTGCTGAGCGAAATCTTGTACGCAAAAGAGAGTCTATATTTTGAGATACCTTGAGGAAGTGTGATAGAATATCTACACTGTGGAATCAAGGGAAATCAGTGCTGTAACATCTCTTTTGTTCATAGTGAAATCCAGCCGGTGGGTTGTCAGTGCAGAAGAGTGGACGTAAGCTTGGAATAAGCCGAACCACTATAAACCTTGTGTTCAATTTTCTCTTCCCTACTCTCTGCTTTACTTCAATCGTAGTTCGATTTGTTAACTAAAGGAGAGCTTCCTTTCTGATTTGTCTAGTATTGCTTTCATATCTCGAGAAATTATTTAAACACCTATTCACCCCCTCTAGGTGCTATTACTAGCTATATCAGTCTTTAAAAATATTTGGCAACTTAGCGGTACAATAAGTAGGTGGTGATCATGAGGCCAATTAGGAAATATCTACTGAAGAGACTTCTTGAGAGTGGGAAGAACGAGATCCGGATGAGCGACAGTGCACCAAAGCTGGTGGTGATGAAGATGTGGCTGCGGCTCTCGATGAGCCCTCGGTCCAAGGCCTCGGCCATCGCTTGGCCAAGCGCCACTTCGGAGCCATAGAATGCCGCAGTGTCGAAGTGGCGGTACCCCTCTCCGATGGCCTCGGGGAATACAGATGTCAGCACGTTGGGCGGTGGAAGGGGGATAGTGAACGTTCCGAACCTGATCAACGGCATTCTATGTCCTGAACTCAGTACTACGTCCATTGTTGTTTGTCGTGTGCGCGCGGCTGTCTGTCTGTGTTGTGTGAGCGAGGGATGTTCGTGGGACCAGAAAGAAAAGAAAAAAAAAAGTAGAGAGAGAGAGAGAGATGGTGAGGTGAAGAAACATTAAGGGAGTCTGCCTTTGACCCGTAATTGGACGTTTTCCTGCATGATCTTTCCTCGTTTGCCAAGACAAGCGACCTGGAAAAGAAGGCGTCCCAGCAAGGTTAAAGGGCCAAAACAGCCCAAAAGAAGATGAAGAAGAAGAAGAAGAACTAGGCCACTTTCTTCACTCTCGACTCCTGTCTGCCTTTTTAATTCTTTCGTGAAGCAGTGTCTATTTTGAAGAGAGCAGATCCAAAGAAAGAACCACCCCCCTCCTTCGTCTTTTTCTTCCTCTTCCTTCATTGTGGCCGATCCCCCGTTTCTATCTGTACCACGTTTCCTTTAAAATCTAAGCAGTGGCGTCCCTCAAGGAAAGAACCGGTATTTCCTTCCTCGTTTGCATGACCGAATTAGTTACATAGCAGAAGGAGTATCGACCCCGTGCACGCAATTCAGCCGATTATCACCTTCCATTTAACTTGTTTCCCACAATGTTTTCTTGGAATGAACTTCGGCACCCATATGCGTATTAATTGTGAACTTCGGCCATCATATTCTTTTTGGGTTTGGACAAACATTTAATCTTTTGGGCTGAATCCAGTTGATTCAATTAAGCTTAAGACCATTCACTTAAGTCCATTGCCGATCCAATAGATACGCAAATGTTCCTAATACCTACATGCAATTTCACGGCAATATTTGTATTAGGAGCCGGGATCAGTCCCTAATTTTCTATGCAACATATATCTATATGATTAGCCAAAGTTTAAGTGTCAATAACAATTCAAATGAAACTTGATAAATGAAAGACTAGCTAATTTCAATAAACGATAAAAAAAAAAAAAAATTGGTAAATTAAGAAAGGCCAAATATTGGTAAGCAACTCAGGTACCCAAAACTAATAGGTAATTAAGCGGAAAAAGTTGGCAAGCCGCTCAAATAAAGACCAGCAAATTTATAGAGGAGTTAGTAAATTTATTTGTCAGTTGCATATTACTGCTTCTCCTCGCACTTGTTCTCTTCTACATTTCGCAAGCTGATATGAAATTGCAAAACACATTCCGATGGCTTCTTCTGCTGTTCGAGGGAACGTCCAAGATGAGTTTTCCTAAGTTGCGTGCTCTGGTCATGATACTAATATCAAGGTAGACTTGTTAAGTGTGCCTAAAAAGGTTAAGATTTGTCTAGCGAAAGAAAAAGGCGACAATGCGACATTGGCTGACTATGTTTGAGGGGGCATTTTTAATGCTCCTGGGGAAACTATGCAAAAAAATCTTAAATATAATGTGGGGAAAATTGTCCAAATCTATTGTACTTTTGCCAATTCAATCATAAACCTTTTTACTTGGGAGAATTACCAAAAAAGTCTTAAACCTATTGCAATTGTGCCAATTCAGTCCTAAACTTTTTTTTGGCTAATTTAGTCCTAAACATTTTACTTTTGTTCCAGTTCAGTCCATCCGGCCAAAATTAGCTGACCGACACTAACGTGGTAGCTGGTCGGTGCCGGCAAGCTTTTTTAATAATATTTTATTTTTTATTATTTTCTTTCTTTATTTCTTTTTTTTCCCTCCTCCCTCCTCCTTCCTTGGGCTCCAGCAACCGGCCAGGCTAGCCGGTTGCCAGACTAAGGCGATTCGGCGGGGCTAGGAGGCCCTCGCGCACGCGACGGCGAGCCCCCTCGCCATCGCTGGGCGCGAGCTCGCCTAGCGTGGCGACCATGAGGCGAGCTCGCCTCGCGCAGCGACCATGAGGCGAGCTCGCGCCCAGCGACGGCGAGGGGGCTCGCCGTCGCGTCTAGGGAGGGCTTGCCTCACCCGCCGTCGCTGGGCGCAAGCTCGCCTCGCGGTCACCGCGCGAGGCAAGCCCTCGCCAGATTCGGCGAGGGGGCTCGCCGTCGCGCCGGCGAGGCCTCCTCGCCCGATCCGGTGAGGGCTCAACTCGTGGTCGCCGGGCAAGGCGAGCCCTCGCTGATCCGGCGAGGGGGCTCGCCGTCGCGTGCCGGTGAGGCCTCCTCGCCGGATCTCGGCGAGGGCTCGACTGCGGTCGCCGGGCGAGGCGAGCCCTCGCCGATCCGGCGAGGGGGCTCGCCGTCACGTCCGGCGAGGCCTCCTCGCCCATCCGGCCGGGCTCGCCCGCCGAGCCCAAGGAAGGAGGAAGAAAAGGAGGTAAAAAAAAGGAAAGAGGAAAAAATTAATAAAAAATGTTGAAAATAAAATATTATTAAAAAAAAAAAATCACGCCGGCGCCGCCGACTGCCACGTCAGCACCGCCGACCAATTTTGGCCGGATGGACTAAACTGAACAAAAGTAAAAGATTTAGGACTAAATTGGCCAAAAAAAAAAGTTTATGACTGAATTGGCACAATTGCAATAGATTTAGGACTTTTTTGATAATTCTCCCCTTTTTACTTTTGCCAATTAAATCATAAATCTTTTCACTTTTTCCCAATTGAGTCAATCCGACCAATTTTAGCCAAAATTCACCAAAGTGGATGCTAACCGTTTTTACATGGCACGGCCGGCACAAAAGAGACAAAATTTATTATTTTTTCAAATTTTTTAAAATTTTCTTCTCTCTCTTCTTCGTCTTTGCTGATCACCTAGCCTTCGACGACCAGTCAAAGGTTGCAACCAACAAGGTGGCCCCTGCTAAATATGGAAAGAGGTGACCTCGCCGACTTCACGCGATGTCGCCCTCATGGGGATCCGGCTTGGGCGAGGCTCACCTTGGCGAGGGACGACCTCGCGAGCCTTGGGCGAGGCTCACCCTTGTCAAATCCGGCAAGAGCGAGCCTCGCTCACGATCAACTAGGCTGACCCTCGTGTGCTTCAAGTGAGGGGGAGGATCGGCCTCATGGCTGGCTCGCGAGGTTGTCCCTCACCAAATCCTAGCGAGGTTGACTGTTGCTAGCCTCTAGCCAGTTGCCAGAGGCTAGGCAATCAACAAAGAGGAAAAAAAAAAAAAGAGGGAAAAAAAAAAAGATAATAAAAAATTAATAAATTGAAGAGAATATTTTTAAAATAATAAATCTTGTCCACATCAACGTTGGCTAAGACATCAAGTCAACGAATTCGGTCAAAATTGACTTAATGGACTTAATTGGAAAAAAAAGAAAAAAAGTAATAGGTTTATGACTCAATTAGCAAAATTAAAATGTTTAGAACTAAATTGGTAAAAGTGCTTTTTTGGACAATTATGCCAACAATTTACAACAAGGACCCATTGCACATCCCATACTTCTTCGTAACTATAATCCAAGTGTCCCTTGCTATGATGACTTGTGGTGGGGACATTAAAACTTCCTTGTTACGCATCAAAACAATCTATACCATGCAAATTCACGACCTTAAGAATCCAAGTGTTGTTTTTATTGTTTCATAGCTAGATAATAATCAGTCTAGTATTTCTCTATGAAGGTTGTCTGGTAAAAACCAATTTCGATCCACCATATGGTTCTCTGTCGCGTTTTGTGCATAGCGCTTTGTCGCGGCATTACTAATAGTCGAATATTGGCAAATAAATCAGTCTATTTGCTTTATCACGTTTAGCTTGTTGATTGTAAATGTTATTAGCTTCGATTTAGGAGGAGCATTTAGTAAAAGTGGACAGAGGCCTTTCTTGTAGAAAGAAAAAAAAATCCATCACGTTTTTGTTTTGGGTACCGTACGTAGAATTTTTTACGAAAGGTGATTTTTAAGGTAGAGAAGAGGAGAAAATATTCAGTTGTTAGCAATCACCACGTCATCGTCCTACATGGCATCCGCAAGCTCGAGTGGCTCCACTAACGAGTCGACATGTGTCGTTGGACTTTGACTAGCCGAAAAAGTTGGAAGGTTTCAAGCTCGAGTGGCTCCATTAATGCTTTTGCCGCTCAAAACCTCTCTCCCCATTTCAATTTTCAAGCAAGTCTTCTCCTTCGTCGAGTTGAGAGGAACGTCGAGTTGAGAGGAAAGAAACGAAGATATCTTCTCTCTCTTTCTCCGGCACACCCGACTGCTCCATCTCCCCATCCGCCTCCTGCTGCCCCTTCCCCTTCCCCTTCCCCAAAGCCTCCGTCGGTCGCAAGTGCAACGATATAGATGTTTCAGAAATATGAAATAAATTGAGTCTATGGTTAATTTCATATGTTTTTTGTGTTGCAGATTCATTTCCTTTTATAGAGTGGTATTGAACTTTTAATGAGGACCTTGATGCTACGGTCACTAATAAAAAGCCATGCTTTAGTTAGGGACTCCAATTTTATCTAATCAGGTAGATGCTACAGGAAGTCATTCCCTGGCATTTTTTTTACAGGCATCCTGCATCATGAGATAATGAAAAAGCGACCTAGATATTTATTTTCAGATATATTTTTGCCATCACTCTCGCTTTTTTTTTGGTTGCATTAGCTTCTATGGTATTGTTGTCTAAATTAAATTTTGTAGGATCATCAGCTTTAGTTGTCACAAAGCATTGAATTGATGACAGAATTGTTGGTGCTAAATTGCAATGTCTAACAAAGAAGCTGATGACCCAATTGCATTGTATGCATACCACAAGATCTTTCCCTGTATGGTTCTCTAGTGGATAAGTGGATCGGTCTCATTTTCCTCTTCAGGAAATATAAACCTAAGAAGTCGCCACCAAGTTTCTACGAAGTGAACAAACTATCTGAAGGAAATGCAAGACGTTTGGATCAAGTGTCCTGAGAAGTTAGTGATTCATATTTTTTTCTAAACAGCGTGTACGTTATGCATTCTCTTGGACCGTCACAAGTATAGGCATGGCGTAGCTATGATGCTTGAGCTTGTTCAATAGTAAAAGCATTCTTTTCTTTTCAGTCACTAGATGTACTTATTTCTTCTTTGTTAAAGATCTATTAAAGCCATTGACATTCGGACTATAGGTTCTGAGGTCTGTCGTCATAGGTGTATTACATTTTCTTCACTTGGTCTGAACATCTGTGGACTGAATTCTTTGCCTTCAGCCATACCCGCCGCTTGCCTGTTCTTATTTGTTTTGATCTTTGTTCAGTTTCCATATAGGTATTTCCTGCACCGTTGGGTCTAAGATTTTCGCAAATTGACAAAAGTCAGATGGAATGAGGCTTCGCATGTGTGCATTGATGTTCAATGTAAGAGCTTTTGGTGATTTGAACCCTTTTTAGGTTCCAGCATGATCTCATATGCTGATGCTTGTCCATTGTCATATCTTATATAAATCTTCAACCGAGGAGAAAAGATTTGGTTGAATTTTGCTTTTCTTCTCTCCCCTTGTGGCTGCAGCTTTTGTGGCAGTAGTATCCATTTAAGCAAATGGTGGAGCTGGCGAGTGGGCCAAAAGAAGCGATCTTATGATAAAGGAAAGGGAAAGAAAAAAGAACTCGAACCTTGTCCCTTCAAAGTGCAGCTGGGTTTATGGAGAGCTGGTTAGTGATCGGTAGAGATCTGTTGTTTGCAATCGTAGCGTGCTAAATTATTGGAGTCCCATGTAGTTTATATAATAGATAAACTTTTCATCCTTCATTAGTTTTTTTTTTTTTTTTTTTTTTTTGGTAAGGATCATCCTTCACTAGTTTCGTGTTATATTTTTCCATTTCCAAAATGGGCATAGATGGTGCGAACTAGACCTGAATACTCTTATAGGGATTAGACCTTACAAAATGGCCAAAATATGGCCTGGGCCTGAATCGAGTTATTTTCTATTAATCTCAAGTTACCACCTCCACAACAGAGTTGACAAAGCAAGTAGTTAAAAAATTAGACAATGCAAAGCCACTAAAAAAGTTGAATAATTGACCATTTGATTTAAACCAGCAGCATATTATCCTTCAGTGCAAATGCCTTGTATTTCACGGTAGGGGCGATTGCGGGATACACTATTGTTGGTAAGAAAAATAGGTGTCAGAAACAATGAAGCTCTTGGTAGTCAGTGTGTTTCAACCAGTTGAGCTAGCCCGATTTAGTATAAGTGTGTAAGGTGATACAGTACAAACATCACAGCTGATTGAGGTCATGGCTTTTGGGCTCGAGTCCCCTCAACACCGAGTTAAATATATATATTTTTTCCAATGATAGCTTCTTTGCCAAAATTTAGATAGGAAGAGAGGTCCCCTGAGGGTTGAGCGTCAGGAAGTTACTCAAGGTCGGGGGCTCAAATCCCTCTCCAGCGAGAACCCATTTTCAAAGGCCTACGTTGACCTATTTGCTGGTTTACCGAGTAGAACCAGCTTAACCCGGTCGAACCAGGTCAACTCTGGTTCTTGACCTGGACATTTTACATAATAAGACTGAACTGGACTACCTTCCAATACCTAGTTGAACCATTCAGTTCGGTTAGGTGCTCAAAACATTGATGTGCATTACCATCACCAGATACACGTCAGCTAAAATCACATGAATTCAGGAATAGCACGTTACTCAACTTCTTTAAGCAGATATATAACCAACACATTGTAACTCTAGCGGAAACACCTCTTTTGATTTGGAGGATGGGTGGGGAGGAGCAAAATAGTAAGCAAACAGAAGGCCCCTGGATCTTGGTAAACTAGGTCAAAAAGTTGAAAGGTTGCATTCTTAAATACAAATTAGGCCAAATGAAAAGGACCTTTCTTAATTGGCGGCACGCGAAGATGAAAGGAGAATGAGGCAGATAAGTCATGAGTCTTTTTCTGGTGCTAGGTCCACTGAACTAGGACAATTTCCAATGGCCCTCATATTCAGTTTTTAATCTTTTTCTTATTGATGATGGACCAATGAAAGGAAAAATAAGAAGATAGGGTTTGCCCAAAATTTTCATACATCAGGATAAGGCTAAGGAAATGGTTCATACAGAAGTTTTCAGAGGTCTCTAAAGGGAAAGGGTTGTTTTTTTTTCCCCTTCCATACAAGCAATAAAGGGTAGCAATGATAGAACTGTGGTGACTTCAATTAGAACACTGAGAGGAACAAAGGATTTCCCAGTAGCAATAGCCTTACATCTTAGCTTGGAAAAGAACAAGCTTACCTAGAATATTCAAAATAATATTCCCCAGCATAGGCTTCTGCTAGATGATTCTGTGCTAATGGATGAAACTCATGACGATGCACAAGTATGATTCTGCAACATAGAGAGAAACTTCAGAATTTAAACTTGTTCAATGGCACAATTCATGGAAGGCAGATTTAGTAAAGGAAAAAGCTAAAATTGGAGACCAACAGTAATTAAGGAGCTGATTGTTTTTGCGATCCTGTGACCATTTTTCAAAAAGAGGAGAAAGGGGAATGTCACCAATCATACTAGAGAATACATGCTGCAGACAAGCCAATATATGGTATCTCTTACAATAACAAAATATCACTGAAGATAAAATAAGCAATATCTTCCAGCAGCAACGTCTTTTCACTGTGCAGAACAAAAAGAAGTTGTATATTCATATGGGAACAATAGTTGAAAATAAGTTTGGCAGAAATGAAAATGCTCTTGTTGATGTGCGGGTACTCAGGTGAAGTAATATTTAGAATTTAGTGAATTCCTAAAGAGGAGTTGGGGTGACTTCATTTGAGGATGCGATGAGAGAATACAATAGGGGTGAAATTTTTTTGACACAGTTTGGATCTGTGCAGAGGTGTCGGTGAGAAGATGTGATGAAGACATGAGACAAAAGACACGAGATGTGGCGAATTTATGAAGAAAAATATTTAGTATTAAATATAGGAGATACAGTTCAGGTCAAACGAAATGGAGTGACTAGATCCATGTAGTTTCCCCTGCTTAGAGAGAAGTGACTCAATGGTCATTGATGATGAAGTAGAGATGTAAGCGAGTAGATTACATGCTACTATAGCCACAGTGACTACATGCAAGATATCAGGAAGAAAGACATAACTTGTACAATTTTACTTGTCTACAGTACACTAAACAAAGGTAATCAAACTCCAACCAGAGGAGTAACCGGCTGAATTAATGTTGTACTGATACTGCAATTGGTTAGTTCCTCTTTTCCAACAAAACAAACGCCAATGTCTTAGTCAAAGGTTATTATTAAGCAGTTGCACTAATATCCACCAGGAACGGAAGCTCCATCTAAGTTTCTCACAACATATACAAACAAAGGAAGAGAAACTCGGCCTTCCTCCTTTCCAGAATGCTTAAAACAAGCTGTGCTACCCATGTAACTACACAAGTTTTTTTTTTTTTTTTTCAGTCAGAATAACTACACAAGATTACCGTATCAGCAATCTGCCTAGTCTGAATTAAACCATTCATAATCAAAAGCAATTCAGCATTATGACCTAATAAAAACTGCAGCAACAGTAAAACTATCTTAAAGCTTCAAGCAATGTTCTCATAATGTCATATATACTCGTGTAATGAATTTTAAAAGTTAAGGGAAGCTGTTCTTAGACTATTTAAGTGAGAAACATCCTGATGTAACCAAAAGTCATCAGCCTTTTTTTGAACTATAATATATGTGTTAATATGTATATATGAGTTGAAAAGGCACCGTAAGTGCAAAGCAAATGCAATTTTTGTAGGAGGCTGGCACTTTTTCTGCTCAATCATTATATGTAATTTTTTTTCCTGAACAACCATAACAAACAATACAACTAATATATGTCTGGTGTCGATGTTCATGTAAAATTGCATGCACTCGCGCCTTGTCAGAGAGAGAGTTCTGAAACCTGAGTAAGACATATATACCATAAAAGCACCATGTGTTATCGAGATACGCTGTTACGAAGTAGTTATTTATGGCATGAACTGTGATTGCTTGCATCTCGAAAGATGAATAATTTTTTTTTTGGTTAAGTCGAAAGATGAATAATTGCATCACACATTAACCACAAATAGGGGTTATGCCGTAATAATCTTCTCAACTAGGAATTTTTCAAGCAAATTCTTTTAAGACATAGTTGGGCAATAATCTAGGGTAAAAGAATTTCTTATTCCAGACAGTTTCTTTTGATACTTGCTAATCATATATGCAGCATTTGCTGGGTAATTACGACTATCATCAGACACTAAATTAACATCCCACCAGCATCCACGGTCAAAATTTGCAGTAATTTGAAGTTGATCCTTACTAATGACGTGACGCAAGCAACATCATTCGATAGTTCCATCCACTTCTACTATCAAGAATCATTTCTTTAGTTCCATCCGCTTTTACAATCAAGAATCACTTCTTTAATATTAGCTCTAATGAAGCAACATTGAGATAAGCAAATTTGAAATGCATTCCATCATTACAGTAAACCAATGATCATACAACACAGCAACAGACCTACAACCAACATGCAGATACACAAGGCACCTGAAGATCTTAAAGATAAGTATGATAATTGTGAAGAAGTCAGTAAAGTACCTTGCTATGTCCTACACCATATCACGATTTTCACTTCTCTCGGGAGAAACCCAACATGTACGTCAGCAGTGCCATTAGTTCATAACGCGTAATATTTCGCCTGGACTCCTTAATGATTTGACGTAGCATACCAAAATAGGTGTGGTCCTGGAATCAAAAGAAGCATTCTGATTTTTAGATGATCAGATCAAAATTATAAGGATTTCACGCGAATCATCAAGCACTTACTTGGTTCCACGTGAACTCGATGAGCTCGATTAGTCGCCCCCCTAATTCATTGGCTCTACAATACATTTTAATTATTATAATTATTTATAATGTGACAGTATTTTCAGAGGGAGAAGGAAGACTCACTGTAATTCTTGGGCTGCTGCCGCACTCTTCGATATAGTCAATTTATGCATGTCGTAAATCATTCGGGCCAACTCCTAGCGCCCAAAATTCATCACAGCCAATTCAAGAAACCTCTTGAACAGATTAAAGTACTTCTCACCCTAAAATCAAAAGAATCATTTCCGATTAGATTGGATCGAAAAAATAAAGAAACAAAGACTAAGCTCATGCACATACCGGAATCCCCCACTCTATCACAAAATGTGCATACTCTAGAAGGAGATCTGCCATGGCTCTACCAGGCAGTTCTTGGTCGACCTCTTGTTCGCTCTCGTCACTTGAAGAAGTCCCGACTTCTTGGGCGAAAAATGCATCGGGAGCCATAGCTTCATCCAGTGGTAAATCAAACCCATCCTCTGCGAGTCCCCAGGCTTACCATTAAAACTATAATGCAATTGAAGCAAACAAGAAAAATAAAGAAATGGGCATTACCCCAGTTTTGAAGTTCTTCAGCTGCCGTCGTTTTATCTTCTTCCAAGGATGGTAAATCAAGAGGGAAGCTGTCCCTCGTCTCTGTATACAAAAAGGTTACTATTAGAATTGGAAAACAATTGAGACCAAGAAAAAAAATTAAAGAAACTTGCATTACCCCACTCCTCAAGTTCTTCTTCACCATCCATGACCGAGGGCTGAAAGATATTTTCAAGACAAATAAATTGAGAGTCAAACACAAAGTCAAGTCATGAGTGAACAGAAGATGATCCCAACACAGAATCAATCAGCACTCAGCACCAAAGACTAGTCAACAAAAACCAGCTTGGTTCTTGTCTGACACATTCAACTGCAGATCCTAAAGCTCATCTCAACTGTTGCCATGTCTCTCGTGCAAAAAATAGCATACTGAAGACTCAGTTTACCATTAAATATCATTTCATTTCATAATAACTTCACAAGCTTCACACGAAAAACTACTGACAGCAAGCCAGGCCAAAAATGTTGAAAAGAGGTAGCAAAGCTCGAGCATTATACATCCATATATCTAACATGCAACTTCTATACATGAAGCGTTACACAAGATTCTCATGTCCTTTTTCATCTATTGCTCCCTTTCATGTCTCTGCCTCTGCTCCCCTATCTCCTCTCTAATTTTGAAGATGGAACAAATCATAAAAGAAAACAGGTCTGTTAAATTGCAGAATGGCCAAGAAGATAGGGGTGTGTAGATCGTTGCGCCTAAATTACGACAATGAACTCCCTCTATGTGATAAAACTAAAACTGGTAAACCCCTCTTTCTTTGATATGCCAGTTACTTTGTGCTTTATCTTTTCTCCCTTGTTCAGTTTATTGTTAACAGCATAGTATTAACTATGTCCAGCCACAAAATAATATGAGAGAGAGAGAGAGAGTTGGATGAATACTATAAAATATACTAATTTAAACTAAAGCATTGCCTCTTAGGCAGCTGAACTCCATAATGCATATACTCATTTATGAAAGTTTGTTAGCTGTAATAAACCCACACTTCACTCGCCTTCTTAGGTTAAACCGCCGGTATATAAATTACCAAAATATGCCTAATAAAACTAACTAAGAGTCACCACAAAGTTCTGCCACACCTATTACTTGTCAAGTGTCAGAAAGACAAGCTAGAAAGATAGAGATGTTATCACTTTTCTTTAGACGAAGGAGAGACATATCTACCTGTTCCAAAAACGATGCTGCCATGTGAAATGGCGCATCAAAAGTTGGGTCCCCCATAAATATACCACCGATCTCCCAAAATGCAAGGATTTAAGTCCTCTCCATCAAAACAAGACATACTCCAAGACATTGTCTATCACGACATTCATATGTACATACATACAAACATAAAATACTTATACATAGACATACTTATTTATACACACACACACACAAAACATCTTCCCCTCACGCATAAAGTACTGCCATACAGATGCTATCCAATATGCATTGCACTGGCTTCCATAGTGAGAACTGTATATAAGAAGCAATAAGAGTTCCCAGTCTCAGTCATCCAACTAAGCATAATTTCATGCAGTTTCTGAACTAGAAGCCTATTTAGTCTTTCAGTTGAATGATAGATTACTGTGCTAAGAGACTAACCTTCAGTACCATCTGTACAATCACTTCCGTATCAGTGTGAACGTCATGGCATACGTTAATTTGCATGATCAATGACGGAAGATTAAACTACATCGCACGGGCTGATGTTTGATCGGTTTCCTCTTTGTTCTTTTTTTCTGGCTAGATAGAGAAACACGATGTTTTCCCCCTATAAATAACTAGGATGCACTCAACAAGCCAAAGCAGAAGCGCCACCACCTTGACAATCTTTGTAAAAGGAAAAGAAAGGGCAGATTCTGACATTTCAAGCTCTTCATCAAATGGACAGGTACTACTCGCTTCCACTATATCTCATTAAATTACCAAAACTGGTTCGATATGATATATTTCAAGGAATGAAGTGTCTAACGGAGTTCAACTGGACCGCAAGTGGATCCACACTATAGCTATTGCAAGTGGATCCACTATAGCTACTGCAAAGGATGAACAAATGCAGTATTAAAAAGTTCATACGGGGGCAAAGCACGGGGCTAATCCAGTATACTCTATGCCAAAGAAACAACACGGATGCTAATTTAACATGAGAAACCATAGCATTGAGTTTTAGCAAATAAATTAGGGGCTGTCTTATGACAGCCTAAAATATATAGGTCTTCCTATCAAAATTCAGAACACACAATTTCCAGCACAGTGAAGTTCAATTAAAACGAACGTTATTTGGGAAAAAAAAACAATCAGAAGAGCTACTTATCATGGCATCAATTCTACAAAAAGAGATGCCGTGAAATAGCATTATCTCTGTATGAAACTGCACTGAGCAGTAAAAAATCTCCGACTCATACCTCAGAAATCAAGACAACAAGCAGGTCAATGCTGTAAGTCATAGTGATTTCCTCTACATTTCAGTGAAACTGCAACGAGCTATAGACTTCCAGTAATAGGCTTACAGCAATTCTGAACACAAATCGATCCACAAGCTTGTTCAACCCAGTTTCTAAAGTCAAATGCGCCGGATTACTCACAGAGGCATGCACATCAGAGATATAAACGAAGTAATTAAGAAGAAATCCTTCGTTGTGCCTAACCTACAAAATCATACACGATGCTAGAACGAACTCGGTCTTCTGAAATCAAATGGACCTACTGCGACGGGAGGATGGGAGACGCAAAACGAACGAACTCGAAACAGCAAGAGACAAGGCACGACAAAGGCGAGAGTCCGAAGGAACTCCTCACCGCAAAAGTTCACATCCTCATCAGACTTCTCCACGGAAAACTATGCGCGCTCGTGAAGTACCTCTTCTGAACACCACAAATCAATCAACCAATGCCGGTATTGCAGACGTACGAGCGACGAAGAAGCAACGAAACTCCGAAGAAGCCATAGCCAGAAGACATCGACGGATTACAAAAGCTCGAGATCGACTCGCGCGTCGACACGAAATGAATGGCTAGACCGAGACGAGAAGAGGATCTACAGTACCTCGCTTGCGCGATTGCGACAGGGAGCGAGCTCGAGCGTCGGGGAGAGAGAGAGAGAGAGATCGACTGGAGTTGAATGGAGATGTGTGAGAGAGAAGTAATGTGGTTTTCCCTGAGGTTTTTGAATGGCGACTCTTTATATATTTAGAGAGAGAGAGAGAGAGAGAGAGAGAGAGAGAGAGAGATGTTTCGAAAGAGGCGGGACCGGAAAAGGAACGGACATTGGGCGGAGGCTCACTCGAGTGACTCGTCATGTTCGTCGGGAGTTGTCCCGACGGGACAGGAGAGAATTCCGATTTTGCCCCACCGGGAGCACCGTTTCCATTGGGTTCATCCCTCCTTTCATGGTAATTTTCAGAAGAAACAACTGTTTGTATCATTTGAAGGAATGAATGATTAATTGACAAATTGTTTTAAACGATAGCAAATAATTCGTTCTTGAGAAAATAATTTTCAAATTATTTATTTTTGTACAACAAATGAAAACTATATTAACAAAAAATTTCAACGATTTTGGATATCTGGGCCCAAATAAATCTTGACTATCAATCACGTTCACACACTGGCAGAACTACGTGATCAATGACCTTGATGGATATTCCTTCACGTTGAAACTCGAGGTGCTATCGGTGGATTGCTATCGGAGCCCATCTCACACTCCTAGTGTCGCACAAAGGAGTGGCCACTTTCGTCGAGGATTAACTTAAAGATTGGCTTGAGCAGGACTTAAAGGTAATTGTGTCACAAGATTGAGTGAATGTCTTAGAAGTGGAATGGATTCATATATGGAAAGAAAATCCAATTACTAGGGTTCATGATCTTACACGTATCTGAGAAATTTGCACAAGGAAGGGACCCCTAATTGATAAAGGAAAATTATAAATAAGGGCATAAAGTGGGCGTATTTTTTCAAACTAGAATTAAAAAGCAATCTTATTTCACATAAATTTTGAAGTGGTGGGGGTAAGGGTAAATAGTTGTTAACCTTCATGATGAGAGATTCTTGGTCCTTAGCATGACCTTACACTGCTACGCCGAATCGGAGCCCTCCTCGAGGCGTAAAATTGAGGAAAGGGTTAATCGCGGGGGATTTGAAACCAAATTAGGGAACAACCCCCGGCCAAACCAAGCTCTACTTCCCCTGGGTTGCCAAGGCGCGCATCTTGGGATGACGGCAGCTGGTTTCAAATTTGCTTTAATTTAAGATTATCTACGCCATAGATTCCTTCACTTTTTTGGCCATGCATTTAATTAAGGTTAATCATTTATAGAAAAAGTGTGTTGGTCGCAATATAGGATAGTTTTGCTTTAACGAAGATGCCTCTTAATTAATATCTTATGTTTAGTGACAATGGCGTACATTTAGTCGCAAGCATCTGAAGGGCATCAATTTCAAGTTTCATAAAAAGATGATGGTTGGGTATATTCTACTTTAGCTCATTCCATAATGAGCCTTATAGTTTTGTGCTTTGCTATATGGTGGGTAAGTACTTTCTGAAGGAATCAAACGTCCAATTATAACTCTCTTAAACATGCTTGACATGGCAGTTTGGATGCTCAACTAAACCATAAAACTAAAAGATGGCTCTCATGAATTAGTTTTATTTTATTTTTTTGGTAAAATCATAAATTAGTTTTATTTTTCTCCAAAGACGATATAAATGAAAGAAAAGGTTGTTGAGGCCCAGTCCTATAAGCCCACACTTGTGTGGAGTAGATTGGTCAACTTCTACGGCCTCATCATGCAGCCAACCTTCATCAAAGGCTGAAGCACTTGAGGAACCTATCGAAGTAAAATCGCACATATGTCCATTTATAAGCGCTTAAGTTTTTCGTTTTTTCAACTCTGTAGCACTCTTAAATTCATTAAAATCCGGCGTTGCAGTACATTTTTTACTTGAACTCGCGCATTAAATTCACAAGTCTCATGAACTCGAGGGTCATCTTAATTTAGACTTCTTCCAACCTCCTACAGGCTTATAAAAGAAAGCAATTGGGTCGTTAGGGGTGAAGTTAGGTGCTTGTCTTGAGATATTTGGGAAGCACCGACGCATTTCTCTTTATGAATAAGCTGGATTTGTAAAGATAGAAAAGCCACAATCCTGATTTTACTCAATGGCTGGCACAATTTCGGAAAACCAATCTTTCGATTGTCTCTTTTCAAACCCTATGCACGGACACAGATCACAGTGACAAAGCATGTATATGACCATCAACACATGCGAAAACTACAAAAATTCTTTTTTAATAATATGCGCAAATGAAGGTAGTGCACTTTTAAGATTACTCAAGAGGTGGATGGATCATGATGCGTGAATTGGTTGCTAAGGTAGTATACCAAGTAAAAACAATCATGAATAGTGATAGAGTGAACATTCTTAACTTCCATCAATCCTCTTGAGATGCATATCCGTATTATGTAGCAAATTGACTAACATGTTCAATTGTCAATTGATTGTCTTCAAAGGAGAATAATTGGAGTCAAGCATCTTGAACCATCTAGGATAAGGCATTGCATCCCCATATTATAAAGAAGTATGATGTCCAAGCTTGGCAAAAAATCTTTATGCACTCAAACCAACAATTGTGCGATAATAACAAATCCAAGCATGATCCGTATCTTGAGTATAAAAATGAAAATATTCTTAATCTTTATCTTTTGATGTGGTGGAAGACTAGTGGCTCAAAATATAAAATCCTATCTTTGAGAGTTCCAGATGTTTTGTGTATTCTTATAACTATTGTTGCTTCAGAGTCAACTTTTAGTACATCGTGTCGTGCGGGTGGTGTGCTTGATGGCTTTCGAAGTTCTTTGACTCCCAAAGTAGTGGAAGCTTTGATTTGTACTCGAGATTGGTTAGGAGCCGTTTGTATGTCAATTAATGTTGAATAGTGCATTGAGAATGTAAAAAAAATTTGAGTTAGGTAAGTAATGTTTATATTTTTATATGTTGTTATTCCTTCTATGTATCTAAAAAGTGAATATTTCATATTTAATCTTTTCTTCTTCTTTTTAAAGATATGGATTGCCTTAATGAGCGTATTATCGTTTAGTAACTTAGTAAATAAAGTTTACCGATTGAAGCAGAACAATAAGTGGTGAGCTGGATGCGGAATCGGAGAGGATTGTGCAAGAGGCACAATCCTGCAAAAATTACTTACTTGCAGCCAATCGCCCTCCTGCAAAAATTCCTCTCTTTAAAGGTAAAATTAAAATTTTATCTCTCTCTTTTCCATCGTTCCGTTATGTTTTGTCTCATGGGTGACGCAAATGTCTCATGCGTGAGCTCACGTTCCTTTGCATCACACCAGGGTTTTCTTACGTCACACAGGCCGTTACTTTCCCATTAGAGCTGACAAAATGGGTCATAAACCCATATTATGACCCATTTTTAATTAAATTGGTCATATATATATCAAATGAAAATTAAATATGGGTCAGAAATAAGTTTGAGAAAGTAAAACACAAAGAAATAAGTCTAAATGAGTTATTAGGAAACCCACTTTAAAGTTTAAACCCATGACCTTTTTTAACTTTATAAAAATGATTTTTATAATAAAAAATCGAAATTATAATTAATTTTCATATTTCAATTTTTTTTTTCTTTTCTTTTTTCTTTTTTTTTTTCTTTTTTCTTTTTCTTCCTTCCTTAGCTAGCGGCCAGCAGGCAATGGCCGATCGCCGGCCGGCGACAGGCCAAGCGAGGCTCGAGCTCGCCCGGCAGTCACCAACGACCGGTGAGGCTCGAGCTCACCGGCATCGAGTGGGGCCTCGGCCTCGCCGATCGGCGAGATCAAGCCTCGCCCAATGCCGGCGAGCTCGAGTCTCGCCGATCCGGTGAGGCTCGAGCTCACCGATGTCGCGGGGCCTCGGCCTCGCCGATCGGCGAGATCAAGCCTCACCCGACGCCGGCGATTTAACGAGACTCAAGCTCATCGGCGTCGGGTGGGGCCTCGGCCTCGCCGGATCGGAAAGATTGAGCCCCGCCCGACGCCGCCGAGCTCAATCTTGCAGTCGCCCGGCCACCGCGCTGCCGGCCGAAGAAGAAGAAAAAGAAAAGAGAAACGAGAAAAAGAAAAATAATTATTAAAATTTTAAAATTATATTTTAAAAAATAAAAATAATTAAAAATTATATTTAAAAAATTAAAAATTCGATTTTTTAAAAATATTTTAAAAATAATTATAAAAATTTTCCATCAAATTTGTATTGCATAAAAATTGTTAAAAATTTTGTATTGCATAAAAATATTTTAACAATACTTTTTTTATAAAAAAATCATAAAAATGAGTTTTTTAGGTTTAGTTAAAAAAAAATTTCATGTTACAATTTTTAGTTATTCAATGGTATGTTCACTTCAAATAAGAAAACATGTGCATAGTCTAATTTTTTTATAAATATTTCAATTTATAGGTTTTTTTAACTTTATTTTATTTTATTTACTATTTTTAATTTAATTTGAAGTTTTTAATCCAATTAGCATATAGTAGAAGTGAGTTTTCCTAGAATATTAATAGGTTTTAGCAATACGGGTCGGGTCGGATATGGGTCACTAGATTTACATTACAAGAATATGGGTCAAAACGGATTAAATGGGTCAAATATGGGTCGACCCATTTTCGACCCGACCCGACCCACCCATTTGCCACCCCTAATCATTTCGCTTCCATGGGAAATGAAGGATCATTTTTTTAAGACAAATTTTTAATGTTAGTTATTCCAGTCTATCTTTTTTTTTTTGAGCAAATATTCCAGTCTATCTTGAAGGAGTAGCTTTTATTGCTTTGTTACTAATAATGAAACTTTATTTTCATATAGACGAGATGCACTTGAACTAAAGATTCATTATTAGTTTTGCCATGCTTGTGCAACTTTCATAACATTAATTTGATCTCTAGTGTAATCATTACAATACCGTTCAAAAAAATGTTTTATTAAGAAAAAGTGAGGTAAGCATACCATCATACCATTTTGCTTGTAAAGGATCTCTTTGTCTTTTGTTGAATTTTCAGGAAAAAACAATTTTCAATTTTCAGAATTTTCAAGACATAAAATTTTCCTTTCCAACCACTCATAATGGCAGCGTAGTGGTTGGGCGTTGGTTCCTTTCGCGAGAGGTCCAGAGTTCGAATCCCTGCATCATCTGCCTTGTTGGAAATGAACCAACGACTTATTCGGGGAGCAAGGGTGATGGTGACTCTACTCCCTCCAGGGTTTACTCCAAGTGAAGAAGGCACATGGAGGTTCCCTGGGTCACCCAAAAAAAAAAAAAAAAATCCTTTCCAAGGTAATCTTGATAAACTAAACAAGGCTTATGAGAAAACTATTAGAAGTTAAAATTGTTTAGATAAATAACATTCTTAGTTATGAACAACCATTAGTTTTATAGAAGGTTACATAGTGATTTTGACTTTCATAGATTTTATCAAAATTTTCTATCAAACAATGTGGTCCAAGTAAAGTTGTCCAAGTAACACCCCGATGTAAATTGTAATTCCGATGACATGCTAACTTTGAAACTAAAATTGAGATTTTCTAATGTGATTATTGTTAGATCATCACATCATTCAATGTAGTTATATTCATTATCTCAACCCTAGGGGAAATTATTTAAGTCAGAAATTGTTGTTATGACGTTTGAGTTGGCATTGATTGTCCTATGTAATATGGTCGATGGTCTAATATGTTCGAATCCACTCAAAATGATGTCATTTTAATAAAATTTTTTTATAAATTTTATAAATTTTTGATCTCCCTTGGGGTCTTTGGTGGAGGGAGAAAGCTTAACATTGGAGAAGGAAATAATAGAAAAAGGAAAAGGAAAATTTTAGAATTTTCTTTTCAAGAAATGCAAAATGATGTCGTTTCGTTTAAAATCATCCACGTGAGTTGTCGACTATATCACGTAAAACAGCTAGTGTTGATTCCACATCAACGACTTCTCACGTAAAATTTGGTAGGATCAACAATAATGAAATATCATCAAAAGGTTTATGACTATATTAGCCAAATTAGAAAGTTTAAAATTAAATTAGTGGTTGGATAATGGATTTAAGACTTTTTGGACAATTTATCCCAATCTCAAAACTAGCAAAGTTTACACACGATTTTAATTTTGTTTTTCTCATTGAATTACTAGCGAAACTGATGAAATGATGTCTTTAAAGTAATATATCATACATCTTTTCTTATTTACTCAGAGGACAAAAAATTTTGTCGAGATTGGATTAATATGGACTTTGTCACGACCCCAACTCGTCTTAGGCGGCTGGGGTTATTTTCGCAATGTCACAAGTGCGTCACCGTCCCGTTTCTTTTTAATCTTTGATTTAAGCACATGCGAAAGCGTACATACAACACCTAGATAATAACAAACAGCCAGGAAAAACAACTTGCGAATATACAATTATATCAGTTATATTTACAACATTTTTTGTCACGAGTCATTATATTTACAACCACTAAATGTTTTATGTTCAAAAGGCTATGGTAAACCTTAACTCTTTTAGCGAGACTGCAACTCCTCCATACCTACAATTCTGAAAAACAGGGGTAAGTCATGAACTCAGTAAGTAAAACCTCTAATTCTCTACTAGGAGGACATTTCATCATCAAAATCTAGTAGGTACAATCTCACAATATAATGTTTATAGTTGCTACACCTCGATTACATGCAAATGTCTATTACCACATACTTCAATGCAAGCTTACCTACCTCCATCATATCAATGAACACATCAATATATCATACCATCACTTATAACATGATTCTCTTATCATCATCTTGACTCGACCAAGCCCTCTCAGCTCGACTAAGGCTTTTAGCTTTATGCTAGGCTTCCCAACTCAATTAGGGCATCTCAGCTCAATTGAAGCATCTTGGCGCTGGCTCACCAAGACATCCAAGCTCAACTCAATCAGGGCATCCCAAGGCTAGCTTACCCGAGGCATCCGGGTCAATCCCAAGCATTCTAGCTCAACCAGGATATCTTGTTTAATGAACGAGGCATCGCCTTCATAGGCTATCTTTAGGGATAAAAAAAAATATTGAGGTCAAACTCCATAGACATACTTGGGCAATCTTTAGGGTATAAATTAAATCTTAAGGACTATCCCCAGTTATACATCTTTCATGGATAAAAACTAAGCCCGGTTCACTCTCATCTTTAATAACTGCATAAGCAGCACACTAACGGGGAATCAATACACCGAGGCCCAGTCTCACTTGAAGAATGACTTCTATCGCCGCCAACACTATGTGGCGACGAGTGCTTTTTCCTCTTTTAAGTGTATCACACAAGCCAGTTTTTTACTTTTCTTCTTAGTTGACTCATATGTAGCCCAAATGCATGCTCATTCAAGTGAGTGTACCATAACTCTTAACATCATACTATATAATATGCCAGACACGATTCTTAGTTCGTGGCTTGAGCCGCGCGCCTAAGCCGATGTCCACACCAAGCAAGACTTGGAATCGACACGCTTCAATACTGATTTGAGCCCTTGCAGCTTAGGCTATTGCAACTTGATGTCGATTCCAAGCCGAGCGAACCTCGACCTTGTCCCGAGGCGTGAACGCACTCAAACATACAAACATGAGCAAATCATACAGAAGAACATTACAACATACACGCGGCTTACACAGATGAGCACACCACTGAACTCGACGATGTATGCTATCGCCCTAACCAAGAGTTAGATATTCTATTTACCTTCGATGACCTTCAATAAATTATAGGTGATTTTACCAATAGAGGGCCGTCCAATGAGGCGGTGGGCGAGCAAGGGTGAAAGAGGGAGAGAGGGCAATACTAGGAGGGCGTGAGAGAAAAAGAGAGAGTAAGTGAGGGAGACATACGGTGGTGTCGTGTGGTAGTGGGAGGAATGTCCTATTTATAGGCAAATCTCTCATCATTACCCTTTAAATGGACCAATAGGATTTCTTTAGGTAGCAAGCCTAGGTTGATAAAGAAAATATTGGTGGCTCTCGTGCTCTAGCATGTGGATTTCTTTAGATAGCAAGCCTAGGTTGATAGAGAAAATATTGGCTGGCTCTCGTGCTCCAGCATGGCAAATAAGAAGGCAGTAGGAAGGCGACACATGTCCTCGTGGGACCCATATCTGGAGAGAGAATGAGGTGCCATTTTGAAAAAATTCCAATCTTGTAGCTACAGCTGAAAAAAGTAGGTTTTTTTCTGCAAAGTTTTCTTTCTTCACGCCTCTCTCTCTCCGACGAACTCCCTCTCTCTCTCTACCCTCCATCTTTCCGACCGGCGAACCACCGCGAGCAACCGACGAACTAGGATGATATTGACGAGAGAACCGCGAGAAACCGATCGGCGTGTGACCTCTCTCTCTCTCTCTCTCTCTCTAACTGATGAACCACCACGAGCAACTGACGAACCAAGATTTTTTCTGCAAAGTTTTCTTTCTTCACGCCTCTCTCTCTCTTCGACGAACTCCCTCTCTCTCTCTACCCTCCCTCTTTCCGACCGGCGAACCACCGCGAGCAACCGACGAACTAGGATGATATTGACGAGAGAACCGCGAGAAACCGATCGGCGTGTGACCTCTCTCTCTCTCTCTCTAACTGACGAACCACCACGAGCAACCGACGAACCAAGATTTTTTCTGCAAAGTTTTCTTTCTTCACGCCTCTCTCTCTCTTCGACGAACTCCCTCTCTCTCTCTACCCTCCCTCTTTCCGACCGACGAACCACCGCGAGCAACTGACCGACTGGCATGCGACGTCTCGCCGCCCCTCTGACTCCGGATCTGGCCTCAACTCGTCCATTCCCCGCTCTCTCTCCCCCTTTGCATCTCTATCGGCCCTCCCTCTCTTCGCGACGAACCATCGCGCCCTCCCTTCGACTCTAGATCCGGCACCAACTTGTCTTGTACGCTGGAATGTTCGCACTCGACCGCCTCACACCCACTAGCCTATCTCCAATTCTGCCCGCATCACGATCCTACCAGTCGCTCACCCGACCTCCTTCGTCGAGTCCCCACCCTCCTCTTCAACGTCCAGGTAATTTCTTGCTTATGTTTTTCTCTCTTTTTCTCTGTCTGATGGCATGCATGCTTTCCTCTGATGAGTTTGCGGCTATATTCGGATGTTATATTCTTATGTCGATGATGAGATCTGATTGTCATGAATGTGCGGACTAAGTATATCGTATATATTTAACGATTGATTCTAGTTCATTTGAGGCTAGGCTATTAGCAATATGTTTTGTGCATTTAATTTTCAAACAGTAAAACAAAAGATATCAACATGCTCTAAGATGAATTAACATAATCTTCAATGTGATTTACCAGGCAGATGGAAAAATAATTTAACGCAAAATAATTTAACATAGCTCAATCAAAATAATTTGTCCTCTGAAGATATATAGAAGTCGACACATCAGAATGCTTTCTTCTCTCATCTCCTGGAATTTATAGGTAGAATTCCTTCTCTCTTCATATCTAGATGAATATTACAATCATCTGGCTAAGGTCAACTTCTTTGTTGTTCCTATACATATGAAAGTTTGCCCCACCATTTTAACCACGCCAACTTCTTTGTATAGTTCAATGAGGTCATCAAAAAAGACACTGGGAATTGTTCAGAGACCTCCAATGGCATCAGCATGAGAACGAGTAATTATAACCGCATCAATTGTTCTTATCCTGACATAAACACAACTAGTCACTTCATCGGCAAATTGCAGACAATATGAAGAAATTTAGAAAGTCTTTTTCAAAACCACAATTTAACAAACCTAATTCTTAAACATCTGTAGGAGGCTTAGAAAAATCACACAATCCTATAGCATAGTCTAAAATACACATTCTACATTAAGGCATATTCGTATTCCTTTAATCATTCCACAGACCAGAGCATCCAATTCCAACCTCATCGTAAACTTGCACCTACTGTACGGTTTATCTAATCTCGTCAAAGGCATTCAATAAATTACAATCAGAGTTAAAGCCATTCAACGTGACTTAACCATTAAAAAGTTGTCCAATGTAATCAATAAGAATCGAATAAAAACGAAAACACGAGAAACCATAAACCTCTCAAGCAAAGTACAATTAAAAGTTCAGGTTTACATAAAAAATCTGATGCGTCATTCAAATCCCAAATGTTAATCCAAAGGAAGTCAAAGACCAATGAACAATGTTGACGATATACTTACCAAATTTTTCTTCGACTCTGATGGGGTTGCCAGAATATTTAACCTTTCAAACAGTTCCTGGATAGAGGTACTGTCATCCTTTAACAAAGAAACAACCTACAAGAGAGAACATAAATTCAGTACAGAAATATACCAACAAACTTAAAAGACATCTTTCTTATACTTACAATGGCATTATTTGAATGGATGATGGAATTGAGGTTTGCAATAATTGTGTCATCCAACATTCCAGCCAAAACAACATCCTAAGGAAGACAATTCAATGTCAGAAAAGGATCCACCAAAGGAATCCTGTGAAACAGTAGTTGATATGGAAACACACCTTCAAGTAACCAACTCTATAGGTCTGGTGTATCTTTGATAGGACAATTGGATCTCTAATTGGAATTGCCTAAAAAAGGAAAATAGCCTGTTAAGCAAAACTTTCCGTATGGATTGGTAAACTTGAACATGTCACGCCACTGCCAAATATAACATCTCACCTCTTTAAATACCACATGTTCTTTCAAAAAATTGCGATGCTGTTGGAATTGAGGAACCTCAGGATCATCTGCAAACAAATACAGAACATCATAGTTGCCGCATGATATTAACTTAAAAAAGAAAAGGAAATGGTCTATGATAAAATGAACAGCACATTCAACATATACGTTTAATAAGACAATTTTTTAAAACAGCAAGAACATGATTCAATAACCAGCTAAAGAAGCAACAAGATCAAACAGTGTATTAATTATGACTAGTAAAGGTCATAACAGTCCTGTACCTTCTCCAGTATGATCAGAATATTCTCCTTACTTTTTTTCTCCTTCCTAATGATTACTATTTAAAATAAGTTTAAAGATTTCAAGAAACGTAGTGCGAATGGCACTTCAAAGTGTCTCGCATAGGTGCAGGGATGCTAGTGGAGCCATGGTATAGCTAACTCCAATAACATCATATGTCCATGTGCGTGTCATCTCATTATTGCAGACATTAATAATTCTCTAGAAGCTTTTGACAGATTTTCTCATGAAAAGGAACTTACATTCGAGGGAGCCAATAATGTCCATAATCAGCTCATCTCCAAAAATTTTCTCAAAGATCTGAGGGCTGTTGAGTAAAACTGCACAAACAGAGTGAAATCAGTCGGGCTGAGGAAAAAAAATTATGAAGAGGCCAACAAATTAAGGACTGAGAAAATGGTGTCTAGCTAAAAATTCTTACTTATCCCTTTGACTATTCTACAGATCATCTGAAGATCACTGAGGTTTTCCAAGTCTTCACACAATCTAAATAAGTGCATTAGCTTCCGGAGAAACTCTTGCTGCATTAAGATAGTAAATTCCATTAAACAACAATGGTTTTCAACATCAGAATTTGTGTACACATCAAAGGACGGATAGAGAATGAAAAGGCTTGTAATAAAAGCAATGTCCAATGCCCACCACAACTCACAAGACTACTGTAATATTCATATGCATATGTACAACAGCAAGGAAATTGATAATAAACTTGACCCGCAATGATAATGGAAGAACAAAACTAATAACATAAACTGCACAAACTTTATAATTTAATATTTATTTATGTAGACTAAATATCAGATAAACTCAAAATAAAAAGGCCTACCATGACCACACCTACATTGATGTCCATTGGACTGGCAAAGTTAACAGAAGCTTACATCATTCAGAATAAGATCTATCAGCTGCATCTTATCAGTAACCCGCCCTTCATACACAGTCTGCAAGACAGAAATCAACTGAGATAAGTCGTGCAGTCAATGAGATTATCAGTAAATGGAAAATTGAGACACAAGAAAGTCCAGAAACTAGTAGCTTTTGCTAAATGGAAACAGAAAAGGTATAACTTTTCTAACCCTAATATAAGTAACTACGCATCCTTCAAGTAAAACTGAAGAATGAAACTAACACAAAAGCCTCCAAAGATAAATTTTTTTTTTTAAATGATTACTGGCTCTAAACTCTTAACTAAGTACAGAAATACATCTGAGATACTAATTGCAACTTAATAAGCACCATCAGTGATCACAACCAAGAAGAATTGCTCATTTTGTGCCTCAAAGGGAGCTCTGCCTGCATGCACGTGTGCATTTTTGTGTTTTCATTTTCTTTTTTTTGTGTTGTTTTTTGTTTTGGGGGGGCGGGCATATCCTTCTTCCCTCATTATGTCAAACAAGTAGCTAAAATAAAGCATCAACATCTTGCACTTAAATCCACCCCCTAGGGTTGTTTTGCAAGATGACCAAGATGGAGAGGAACTTGCAACTCAATCTGATTTCAAAAACAGTAATCGCAAAGGGACCAGCTAATCCTCATAAAAGCCCACTCCTTATGTTTCCACCTCAAACACCAGTAGCCGCAGGAAGATGGAACAGTGCAGCTAAAAGTATGAGAGAGAGTGAGGGGGGGAGAGGAAGAGCAGTACCTTGTGTATTAGAGGAAGAGTGGCTAGTTCAACAGGTGGCAACTCCCTCAACTCGCTATTCACGCTATGAAACGTATTGTCTGTGGAAAAAAAACTAGAAAAACTCAGAGACACATAAAATTGCAGCTATTAACATGGTTAGAAGATAACAAGAGCAAGGAAAAATGCAAAAGTGGTAAAACTAACAGGGTTGGGAATCACACTCACTACGATCTCGATGTATGTTATGTGAATTTCGAAACGTTCAGGACAAAAATCAGAAAAATTAGATTCCTGTCCGAAGAGAAGAAACCAATTCACTGACTATCCTACCACCAATGCCTATCGAGGCAAATAAAATCTGAAATCTCTACATTACAAATGCTTTTTGCATTTTCATATAATATCTTTGTGTAGGTCTCAAATTCTAGGGTAACTGAAATCTTTTACTTGAATCCATGGTCCCTTTTCAGAACTAAAGTCACACTCACCTTATATCACATGAATTCATCTATTTCACTAAGATACCAAGAGACCAAATTTAACGAGTCAAGTATCTTTTTCGCTGTGGTATGTGACCCAAGATTTGTTATATGTTTTTACAACCAGACCCCTGCTGTTGGGTAAGAAGCTATGTAACCAACAATTGGGATTGATATCGGCAGCAACATTAATAGATTCTCACAACTCTACAATCACAAAGTTCTAGCCAAAAAGGTCATCAGCAAGCACCAATCAAGCATCAGACAACACTCTTCAAACACTACTTCAGATATTTACAATAATACTTCCTCGCATTTCGACTACAAACCCCAGTTCAAACAGGTTAGCAGTAAGTAAATCCGACATATGCACCAAGAAGCTTCCTTCAAACCCTACCAGATGCAGATGATTGCCTAGGGGGCTGTTATGCTAGTACGTATAAAGGATCTTCCAGTTATGTTCAGGAGAAAAGAGTATTGCTTCAAGTCATGGGTGAATCTATTTGCAACAAGGAAAGGAAAAAATCTCAGGATTAACCTATATCAGTTTCCAAAGGCTCCTGTTACAATGCTAATTCTTAGAATGGCAAACCTTATAGAGAATGACCAGAAGCCAAACGGATGTGACTTTTAAAACATACATCCACAACTCATGTTGCTTATAAAAAAAGGGTGCAGTTATGCATGATATTTTTCAGTTACACTCATCTTAAGATGTACGCTTTGCTACCATAAATACAACTCATCCTGACATTTGAGTTGCATGTCTAGCAATATCAGAAAATAAAATTCAATCTATGTTTGAGTGTTTAATTCAAAGGTACTTTAAACTATGGTTTGCTAAACCACTTTTAGGAATTCTTAAAGATCTGATTTGAAGGTCTACCCTTACAGCTTATCACCTATGTGCAACTTTCCAATGTCCTCAATTTGGACACTAAATTGAATTTATCATACTGGACCACACAAAATCAATTCCACCATGGACGACAAATTTCCTTGTCGAACAAAACAAACATAAAAATTTCCTAGAAAACCTGATAGAACAAGAGTCTTTTCAAAGGCTGGTTCCAGACCCTAAACTCCAATTCAACTTCTCATGGAGATCATCATTACCATCCTCTTTTCCAAAACCAGAAAAGTAGCCTAACCTCAGGTTTGTCAGAGAAAATCCCTCTCTTCATCAAATAAGTGGGGTACCAAAGTGTCAGAGCTTCATCTATACCAGCTTTCTACCAAACAAAAAAAATAAAATCAAAGATGGACTCTGACAACAGCATCTTGTTGACAATTGCCTTTCAAGGCTGTGAAAATTCTTGAACCCTAGAAACAATATCCACAGTTTGGGCAATTGCCAAAAAGCAAAAACCTTTTCGAGACAAGCCAGCTCCAGCTCCTACGCAGTAACTTGCGAAAATCAACCAACTTATAGACTTAGAGATTGCCATACTGCTCAACTCAAGGACCTCTTCAAAAAACCACCCCCACCCTGCATCAAACCCCTCACATATCTCTAGCCCCTCTATATCTTGTGAAACTCATTGAAAAGAACTTTGCAGTGGACCTACATCTTCCCCTGGCAAACTTGAAAATTACTGACAGAGCCCTCATTCCAGAGTTAGGTCAAAAGCCATTCTCTCTATAATCTTGTGTACATTCTCTTCTCAATCAATGAACCCAATCTACAATCTTGCTAAATCCCTCACAAATGATCCATAATATATCCTTTTTCAAACAAAAAGGTTTAGGACAAGTGGCAACGGCATAAGAGGAAAGGCATAATGCATGAGATAGGAAGGCTCTTCAAGTAGAAAGACAAAAGGAGAAAAGGCGGCACTTGACTTTCAACCAAAAAAAGACGTTTTCTAATAAAGGCCATACCTTTCAGTGACAACAATAGAAAGAAGGTAAAATGGGAGACTGTTTGGTAGATGGATGGAAGGGGGGGTTTATGTAATATCATTGTCAGGTTAATGGGGTAAAGGCTAACGTTTTGCCCGAGAAGAAATACAAAGGCATTCACAGGACAATAGGGATCTATAAATAAATGCTGAGGAAGACAGAGAAGTTCATTAGTAGAGGTCGTCACATCCCACCGGAGTTCATGCATTACCAAATGGAAAGAACCTTCCTTGTGTTTTCCCCAAATCATTGTATTCATGCTTAAGCCTTCCAGAAAGCATGTCAACATCCCTTGATACTTAGAAACTCTAAGACATATCTATACATTCAACAAAAAGCGAGGTGCTGCACAATTGCAAGTAAAGATCTTCCATCGTAAAATGCACCAACAGCAACAAAAACCCACAATTAACAAGATGGAGAAGTCAGAAACGAATCAAAAGCTCTCTAAAAAGATACTGCAGTTCGCATGAATAGATTTAATTCATGTCACCGAAAAGTAGACAGACAAAGATCTTGAAATTTCAGAAAGCTACCCAAATAACATATACTCTGGGTTCATTCAAAAGCATCAAACACTCCATTTGCCAGGAAAGAACTAGCTTTAAAATATCCAGTGTTTAAGATGGAAAAAATAAACAGAACAGTATCCAAAACTAGGCTGGATGCACAGGTACTTACTGTTAAGACTGCTAAAATGCATATTCCTTTGTACATTACAGATGTGATCCCTGTAAAAAGTCGACAGTGTACAAGCACGAAATGTAAATTGTCATACTGAGAGAACAGAACTGAACAAAGTTCGTCTATCAATGTCATAAAACCACCAATTGTTACCATATGTAGGAGCAACCAGATGTCTCCTGAAAGCTAAGGGCCAATTCAGTAGCATATTCAGGGTCTCTCCATGAGATGATGGAATCTGAAAGTACACATTGTGGGACAGAATAAACTCAAACTGCAGTCGAATCATATCATTGTAATCGAAAATAAAGCTCCCATGTATCATGAGAAACAAAAGGAAGTAGGACCTTCTTGCTTCCTATAAATGTCCTCCGAGCTGATACGATGCAGAAGCAATGTTTCATTGTCTTCATCAAACACAAATATACCCACATCTTCCGACCTCTGTACCAGCATTTAAGTTCAAAACACACTCAGCTTTAGGTGAACAAAAAATAAATCAGTTTTCTGGGAATCTAGGAGCGGCAGAATCTCAAAGATAGCGGAGAACGAACCTCCAAATAGTCGACTGTGACATGCCCGGTACCATGGTCGCCCCACTTCCCTTCATCATTCAGTTGATATACTTTAACGTGCTGAAATCGAAGCACCAATGGTCATGCAAACTTAACCTTTTAACTCACCCAGCATTAACACTTGCTACACAAACTGCATCCCCATAAAGTATCTTCCCGAAACCGGCATTCCATTCCTAAAGTCACGCTAGAAAGCACTCGGAACCCCTCCATCATAGAAGGGAGCTATCTAGCCCGTCCTTTCATTCATAATCTAATCATCTAAATTGAGAGCATAAGAAGCCATCCCCTCATGTCAGTGCACCAAAAATAGAAGCCCTAGCCCGAGCTAGAAATACCTCAGTACCCCACAAAACGAAGCCCCCGTTCGAGAAACCTAATCGAATCGAATTGGCGGAACTCCAACTCACTCCACTGAATCGCAAACAATCCCGCCGCCAATCAAGAACCGCAAACCACCCAGACCGCCCCTAACTCGCTCTAAACCCTATCCGGCCGCGCCGAATTCCTCAAACGATCCGCCGCCGTGGCGAGGGAGGGAAGCCTCTATACAACAGTGAAACAAACGAAAGAAGGAAACAAAGACGACCACTCTCACCTGCATCGAATTCGAGTTCGAGGACGATTTCTCTTGCCCGCCCATCGCCGCGCCCCGACGAGCGCCGAGACCGCGCGACGCCCGAACCCGCCCCCGCCGAGGCGGCTCGATACGGCAGCGGGCGGAATTTCGGCCCGGGGAAGGGGGCTGGGGGCGCGCGCGCGCGGGGGCTAATTAGGGTTTGCGGAGGCGACGGGGAGAGACAGGGAAGGAGGAAGAGGCGGGCCCCACCGGATTGACGAAGAAATTGAGAGCTCCCCGGAGAATCGGACGGCGAGAAGGAAATCACTCAGGCCGCCATTGACGCTGCTGCAACCTTCAATTTTCTCTCTCTCTCTCTTCCTTCTCTCTCTCTTCGAGTTTTTCGGTGTCTCTCTTTCCTGTTTCGTGCAAGAGCTCCGACTAGAGGAGCAAGAAAAGGCAAAAGGGAAAATGTCACAAATAGTCCCTATATTTTCACTCAATGTCCAATTTCGTCCATGAACTTTCGATTGGCTCAATTTGGTCCCTGAACTATTGATAAAATGTCCGATCTAGTCGGCCTGAACTTTCGAATGGCTCATTTGGTCCTAAACTATTAATAAAATGTCCGATTTAGTCCCCAACTTTCGATCGGCCAGTTGGTCCTGAACTATGATGAAATGTCCGATCTGTCCTTCATTCTTTTTTTTTTTTTTTTTTTTTTTTTTTTTTCCTTTTTTTTCCTTTTTTTCCCTTTTTTTTTTCGCTTTCCCTCTGCCGGAGTCGACGGAGGGCCGGCGTCCGGCGAGGGAGCCCCTCGCCGGTGTCCTCGCCGGCGTCGGCAAGGGGCTCTCCTCGCAGATCGGCGAGGGCCCTCCTCGTCGGCGTCGCGCGAGGCTCTCCCTCACCGGATCTGCTTGGGAGAGCCCCCGCCCGCTGCGAGGGACGCCGGGCGAGGGGCCCTCGCCCGAGCCCGAGCCCGAGCCCGACGCCGGCGAGGGGCTCTCCCTCGCAGACGCCGGCAGGACGGCCCCGCGCGGATCTGAGGAGAGCCCCCTCGCCTCGCCCAACGCCCCGCAAGGGGCTCTCCCTCGCCCTTGACGCCGGGCGGGACGGCCCCCCTCGCCCGATCTGCGAGGGAGAGCCCCTCGCCGGCGTCGGGCGAGGGGCTCCCCTCGCAAGATCGGCGAGGGACTCGCCCGCTGCGGGACGCCGGCGAGGGTCCCGCCGATCCGGCGAGGGGCTCCCCGCCGGACGCCGCCTCCGAGGAGAAAGCGAAAAAAAAAAAAAAAAAAAGGAAAAAAAAAAAAAAGGAAGAAAAAAAAAAGGAGAAAAAAAGAAAAATAGTAACGAAGGACTAGATCGGACATTTCATCATAGTTCGGGACTAGATCGGACATTTTATTAATAGTTTAGGGACTAAATCGAGCCATTCGAAAAGTTCGAGACTAGATCGACATTTTATCAATAGTTCAGGGATTAAATCGAGCCAATCGAAGTTGAGGAAAATTGCGGCATGAGTGAAAATATAGGGACTATTTGTGACATTTTCCCAAGGCAAAAATAAAAAGACTCTCCCGCTCTAAAAACCGGTAAATTATTATAAAATATATATATATAATGAGTGGGGAGTTCGTAGACGCCCGGGTTTTGGTCTTAATTGCGGAAACGCCACGGCTCCAGAGGCCCCCCTCGCGCGCGCGCGAGAGCTCGGCCCGGTTGCGGATTCCTCCTCCGGTTGGGGGGCCGCAAACTCCACGTGCGCGAAATTGGAGCCACGTGGCGGTACGTACATCGCCGGCGGGGCTGGGTTGGAGGCGGTGGCTGATATTTTTCAAAAGTTAGTGAGTTATGAATCAACCTAAACTTCTACGTGCAATAATTAACCTCACGCACATCTCAACAATCTTTTCATTTCTCTAAGACGACTCTATATGTATCTCAACATTTAATTCTCACACGTGCATCTCAACAATCTCCTTTTCATGTATGAGCTCAGTGTTTTAGCATTGCTCCCCATTAATTCATATATCTCGCCTAATCTCTTGGTCACTACGCAACGAAACAAAACGGGGGCCCACCAATCTAGCCGTGATATTATTTGTTAGTAGCTCGCAATAGAAATCCCATACTTTCTTTCGGAAGAGATCATCAAAGAAGAGCCCAAATTCAAATCCAAACCCATAACAAATCTAGCTAGACCTACATTCACTTAAAAATTTAAGTCAATCATGAGGTATTATTTTAATACAAGTCACATGTGCATTCTAACAGCAATAGCGTCCTTATGAATTTGAGAATTAATTATTAAACTTTATCAATTTGTGGGGCAAATGAAAGAGAAAACACTTGACGTTGACTTAGCTATATATATGTGTGTGTATTGAAAATTTCATGGGGGCAATACTTGTTTTTTAGGTCAATACGATGGATTGTAAAATCTTTCAAATTATTGCAGAAAAAATCCGAGCGGGGACACAACACAACATCAGTCCCCACAGCCCAGTGCGTTCTCATGGGCGTTTGTCAAGGTCGCAAGCATCACGCACGTTCTTTTTTCTTGTGTGTTTCTAGATTGATTTGAAATTGTGTTTTAATTTCTTAAGCCTTCCATTTATTTATTTTTCAATATTGAAAGTCACAATATTATTGTAATTACGTGCACTGATGATAAACAATTTTAATTACATGAATCGGATAAATTGCATGCCTCGATTGCACAAATTAAAATTTAGCAAACTTAGATGTGCAATTTTCATGAACTGCAAGGCCAAAACTGGAATTATCTCTCATTTTCACTTACGACTCCCGACTTTCCTTTCAATCTTTTAAAATGAAATGTTTATATTAAGTTAAAAATTAAAAATTATATAATTATACATGCATATAAAAAAATTTGGACAAATCAAGTTAAATAAGGTCAAGATATATGAGCCCCTAGATTTATAAAAAGCCAGAAAATTAATAATAAAAGTCACCATAAATGAGCGGGATGAAAAATTCTTTAAGATTTATAGATCTTCCAATTCGTATCATAACTTTTGTGATAATGTCTTTAAACCATATGGCGCTTGTTTCCAATATGTCAAATCAAGAACTTTTTTTGTTAGGCATTTTTTGAAAAGGCATTCTTACAAGAATCATTTTCACATTTAGTGACTGATTTTTACACCATTGGTACCCCACTAAAATATATTCATAGAAGATTTGAGTCCCACGAATATTAGTTCGATTCAAATGAAAATTGGAAAGGCAGGACTTTCTAAATAATTTGAAAGGGATTGGATAGTTTATTACATTTCAGTTTCCTTTGCGTCACAGGCACTCCCGCAGTCCATCCCTCGGCATTCTGCACTTCGTTCGGTCCTTTTCCTCCCGTCACAGCCGAGTCTCCCCTTCTTTTCCTCAAGCAAGTCGGTTCTCATTGAAGCATTGAAGCGGGATTAAAGGAGTGGCTGGGCTGGGCTTTTGTCTCATTTTAGTCTCTGATGGGCATTGAAGGGAAATAAAGGTGGGCCGAAAAACATAGAAACAAAGCTAGGTGGGGCGAATGGGCTTAGAAGGCCGAATTTGCCAAATGGGCTGAGCAGGGCCAGCCCACCCGATTTTATTTTGGTATTCTCTTTTTTTCTTTTTCTCTTTTTCTTCTTCTTTTTAAAAATATTTAAAAGTAAAATTAAAATTTTGCTATCTCTCTCTTTTTTTCCTTTTTTCCTATTCTTTTTTTTTTGTATTTTTTATATTTTTGCAAAAACTAAATATATAAGTAGTTGACAAAATTAAGATGTTAACACACATGCCCACTATAAAGTCCGAAAAGATCAATGGCCCGTATTTAGTTCTCCAATACTTTCAGTTTTAACCAGAGTAATGAAAGTACTTCATGCATGGACATGAGTCTTGCAAATTACGACTTTTCCCGACTTAAAGAGACAATTAACTTTAGAAGTTCTCTATGTATCTCATACAAAAGAACGCAAAAGATGTTGCTTTGCACACACCTCATCACTCTTTGTTGAACAAGACAGTGGCATTGCGATAGGAATTTTTGCAGGAGGGCGATTGGCCTGAAGTAAGTAATTGATATGCTTCCAGATGGTTCACTTGAAAGTCCAGAAACTTAATTGATTTCTTGCATTATACTGGTGTGCCGGACTAGCACAGATGCTCTTTAACTGTTGTCTAAGTACTAAAATGGAAAGGTTCAAAAATGGTCTAAACCATAAGCTGTAGTTGAAGCACATTAGATCCTCCATCGGTCTCGTGTTTACCGACGCGAGGACTTGTGAGGAGAAATCTTTGCTGCTGGGTTTTTCTCGAAGGATATTCTTGATTTTTCTATCTTACTTGTTGGGATGATTTGTGAGTAAAATATGCCCATGCAATTTACACTGAGGAGTTGAACGGCATTTCGAGACGTGGTTATGGACGCCTGCGCATGTAGCGGCTTTAGAGGGCATAACCCTGTTTCCACGGTTCTACAAGTCTAGTAACCTTTAGAAGGGGGGTTTGCTGGGCTCCGTAACCCTCATTTTCTTTTTCTTTCAGTTCTATGTTTCAAAGTAATAATTGAACGAAGGTATAGGATATTGGTATTAATCCAGAAAGAAGCTTTATAAAGGAGCTTTGGTGGGTTGACGAGTGACGTTTCCTATTTCATATTCCAGGTTTGGGATGTGATGCTGCAGCGGTTGTCAATATTCTAGCCCATCGGAATGTCACAAAGCGCGCTCTTATTCAGCAGGAATATCGCGCCATGTATTCTGGTGACCTTTTGAAACGCTTAGAATCGGAACTGACTGGCAAATTGGAGGTCTCAATTCGACTCTCTCTTTCATAGTTCGTTCTGCACTGTCAGACACAATTTTACCCTTTTTTATCTTTTCGTTTGTAGAGAGCTATTCTGCTTCATGATCCTGTGTTTTGTTTTGTCCATTTCCTTTTCCCAGACGGCTGTTTTGCTGTGGATGCATGACCCAGCCGGACGAAATGCCATGGTTGTGAGGCAGGCCTTCACGGCATCATCAAAGTAATATGTTCGCGAACTTCATCTCAGATACAGATGTTTAGGCAACACTGCTATTCCAAGTTTGGGATTCATCTCGAGCATGACATTGAGAAACAAACCTCCGGGGACCATAAGAAGGTGAGAGCTCTTCCCTTTTCGTAGTTCTCTTCTGTTTTTAGCTCTTTGTCTGCATAGTTAGCCTTAGGGAAATCGCTCTTGATCTCACAGAAATCATTACGGTTTTGATTTCTTAGTTGAGGACTTCTTTTTGACACGTTCTGTTCTAAACCCTACCCACCTTTCGATTTCTTTCCAAGGTTTTGTTCATGCATGCTGGTGTAAGGATGTTCCCGAGGTAGGTCATGTTAAAGAGAACCTCTCTGCATCAAGAAGCTTCTCTATTACTAGCTGTCACATCTTTTGCTTCGAACATGTTTAATGCGAAGCTGTTTGCCAACTTTTAAATTTGTGTCTACTCAATAAAAAAGATGCATAGGGAATGTAATGATCTAAATTTTGTACTAGCTCTTGGAATCTTTATGCAAATAGGGACAAGCATCTATCAATCTAGATAAGTCACCAGTTTCTGAACCTTAAGGCTTTCCGCAGCTTCTGCTTAAATATGTTGGTACACCGAAGGCTTTGAAGTCAATAGGATTGCCGCAGAACAGGATGCAAATGCTCTTTTTAAAGCTGGGGAGAAGCGGCTGGGGACCGATGAGAAGACTTTTATCCAGATATTTAGTGAGAGAAGCAGGGCACCATTGGCTGCTATTAATTCTGCTTATCATAACATGTACGGCAATTCGTTAAAGAAGGTGAGTTTTCTTCAGATATACTAACATATTGCCTCCGTCGTTTATTTTGTTAAACAAGATGCCTAACCAGAACATGAACCGAATCAGGCCATGAAGAGCGAAACATCAGGATATTTTGAGCATGGTATCTTGACAATCTTACAGAGCTCTCAGAACACTACCTTGTATTTTTTTGCAAAGGTAACTTTCTTCAATATCATTTCAGGCCGAACCCTTGCTTGCTTGGCTGCTGCCTAAAAATTTGTAGTCCAGCGGAGTCGCATTCTTCATGCACACGTGCTTTACTTTGCAGGTATTACACAAGGCGATGAAAGGTCTGGGGACCAATGACACGACGCTGATAAGGGTGATCGTGACGAGGACTGAAATCGACATGCAGTATATAAAAACAGAATACCATAAGAAGTACAAGAAGACTCTAAACGACGCAGTTCACTCCGAAACATCAGGCCACTATAGGACTTTCCTGCTTTCGCTTCTTGGCCCCAACCACTAGGATCATCGTCCATAAAAAGTTAGTCTCGGTCAGAAGCTTGGTGTGCTCATTTTCTTTCAGCTGGATGAACTTGTACTTGGGGGAATGGGTTTGGTCAAAAGTATATTTTGGTGGAAGTGAAAAAGGAAAATTGCCTCGGTTCGTAAATTTCTCTCCGAGAATTATACCGCTGCCCCCGGCGTGCTTAGCGTACCCTTTATAAGGATAATGCCAGTGTGTTACGAGACCCCTTAATTCTTGAAAGGATCTTGGTGGGACAATGTGATATAACACGAGTGCAATCAATTTTCAAGGTACTAATTGTGCAAAATATGAATACAATCAATGTATTGAAAATTGTAAAATTTCTTTGGTTGATTGCTTAACAAGTGTTCTAGGACACTCAATTAACAAACTCTTTAAAATTTTGAATTTTCATTCATCCTATTGATCATCAAATGAATTTCATAAATCACTTAATTACACCGTACAGTTGAGGGAGCTAGCTCGGTTTCTCGAGCGATAGGTGCCGGCAATCTTGGTTCCAAATCTTGGACAAAATTGCCCAAAAAGGTCAAAACCGCTTCAAAAAGAAGGTTTATTGTTGTAGGGATAATTCTTACGAACGGTATTTGAAATTTGGCTAAATGTGTAATGTAATATCTGAACTTTTGGTAAATTTTCAATTAAGTTTGTGTACTATATAAAAATGTGCAATGCTATCCTTCTATTGATTTAAGTCCACAAAATTAGTTGATTTGGATATAGATTTAGCGGATTTTGGTTTATGTTGACACGATCAATATGAAACGAGTCATGGTCGGAATCGGCTCGGTATTATTCAAAATTGACTTCGTCTAATTGAATAGACGGTGCTGACCCAATTGACGTGCCAACTTTCATTGCCTTATTTTAGTATAAATTATCTATTTTTTTTTTTTTTTTTTAGACAACAATACCAATGTCTACAGAAAACTGAAATTGTCATTACTTGCTATTGTATCTTGGGGAGAGTATTGAATTTATAGGATTTCCCATTTAATATGCCAAAGGGTTGATGGTGTGGATAAATTGATTTCGTCAACCCTAAGGGAAAAAAAAAAACGTTCCTATTTTGTGGATTTTTTTCTAAAATAACCTTGTCGAGTTTAAATAATTATGATAAACTATTAAACACATCAAATTCAAGAAAAATGAATTTATATTTAAATTTCACTGAAATATGCCCATGCTTTGATGCGGAAAAACATTTTCGATTATTAGACTTTATCGATATTCGTTTATAAGTTATTATATCATAATAACAAACAATTCTTCAGTCATATTAATGTCAATTTTTTAAGGTTGCATTCAAAAGCTTTGCACGTCGATTTAAACGATAACGTGTTTATTATGGCTAAATAAAAGCAAAAAAAAAAATAATTGTGTACAGAAAACAGTTAAGACCATACTAATTGCTTTCGATGAAAAAGTCAGTTTCACTAGGTATATTATAGATTACAGATTGTGCATAATCCAGTAATTCTGGCCTTCGAAGTGAGAGAGAGAGAGAGAGAATCTGAGTAATTATTATACCATAAGCGCTGTATTTAGATAAGGTCTAGTGGGAATCTTTTAGAGAAAATGACATAAATAATCTCAAATTTTTTATTTAATGTACAATACAATTCCCAAACTTTTAATGTATGCAATGTGGTCCCTAAATTATTAGTAAATGCTCAATTTAATTCCAATGTTATATGAAATGTCCAATGATATTCTTCTATTAATTCAAGTAAATGAAATTGGCTAACGGGACTTCCAATTTTTTAAATTTAAACAGACGGCCAACATTAAAACAAAAAAAAAACAAAAAAAAAGGGTCATGCGTGAATTATTGAAGTAAGATATTCACCTTAAATCATGATAAAACAATCCACGTCATCAAATAGTCATGGACACGTTAGCTTGATTTTATTTCTCCTTTTTCTAGAGTAGGTGGATAAAAAATTAAAAATCAAACTCATATACATCGTCAAATAACATCTAGTGATTCCTTTGAACAAACGAGAGGATTATATCAGACGTTTATAAATAGTTCGAGATCATATTAAATAAATTAAAAGATGACATTGTACATCTTATTTAAAATTCAAAACCATTCGTGTCTTCCCATTTGTTAATTTAAGCACGGTGAATAACAGATATTTCGGGTACGAATTCAGTTAACCTCTTGAGAACGATAAATGCCATCGAATTCTTTGAACTTGGCTCAGAAAAAATATTTTTCTCGTTATTCGGCTGCCTTGGTGGGAAGTTCTATGGTGTAATCACAGCGTTCCTTCGGCCGCCAAATCATGCCCGGCCATCTTCCTCCCAATATCCCATCGTACGGATGCATCTATCCTTGAAATACAATTTTAACATTTATAAATAGACGAAGAAATTACAAATGTAATAACTGCAAAATCGATCTAAATTCTCATAAATAATAACATCACAATTTCTAAAAAGAAAAAGTCTATTGATCGAGTGATCAAATTCGAAAAAGCAGGGCAAGAATGCTTAATCCGACTTGGTTCTTACTTCGTTCATAACTCGTCATCATAAAAATTTCAACAAAAGAAAGGTTTCAAGAGAAATATTCGAGTATGGGAACATATATATATGTATGTATGTATGTATGTATTTCATTGAAATTTATTTACGGGGAGATTGATGTGTTTGCAAATTTCAAACATAATAAATGTCCAAAATCTTACTTGTCTACCATGATAGATAGAGATACTGTTGCTGATCCATTCCCTCATAAATTGACTAAAAGATAATTATTTTTCATCAATTGTCATATACTAGTTTCGAGTAATTCTTCTTTTTAATTTTTGAATTTTTGTCGATGCCACGAACCCACACTTTGATTCGTGTTTAACACGAAGATCCCGACATAATCGCATATATATATATATATATGAAATCATGGAATTTTCTCATGTGATTAGGTGAAGCTTAAGGTGATAGTTCCTACTTTTGACTTTCAATCAGCAAACCACGGCCGGTTCAGGCGTGCAGGCGAACGGGTCCCGCAAGCAGACGCGAAAAGACGGCACGGGTCTCGCCACTGGCGATCGAACGGCCAGCAAGTGGCGGACCGAGTAACTTTCCCCCGAGGTCGTCCGCACGCGGTCGTCTCGCGTTCCCGACAAGAGCTCGTCTCGAGCTCGTTCGCAGAACGGGACAAAAGAACTCAGTCGTCGTCATCGTCATCGTCATCGTCATCGCCTCTCTCCCACTTCGGCTCACCCAACTCGCTCCCCCAACTCACCACCCTCCCCTTCCCTTACCTTCTACGCCTCTCTCTCTCTCTCTCTCTCTGCGCGCTTATATAGCGCGCGATCCCGTCGCCACCCACCAGCAAACACAGACGTGGAGAGCAGCGGCGGAGGGACATGGAGCCGAGCCGGAGGGTCGCCGGCCGCGAGAGGAGAGGACAGGCGGCGGAGGAGATGGCTGCCCGGGAGGCGGCGGAGGAGATGGCGGTGCATAGCCGGGTGAGGAAGATCAAGCGGGAGTCGGACAAGGTCGTCGACTGGTGGCCCGACCCCCTCGAGACCAGACCTCATCTCCGGGAGATCGCCCCGTCGCCTCTCGGGCTATCCGGCGCGGCCATCGCCGTCGACGATTCGTAGGACTGACGGTGGAGATCTCTCTCCCCTTTCCCCGTGTCGTTGAGTTTTTTGGTAGGTGTTGATTGAGATCGGAGATGCTGTAAATACCTTGTCTTTGCCGAATACACGACAGCTTCAATTTCTCAAAATCACAATTCTCTATCCTCGGATCGGCTCGGACCGAACCACAGAAAAACAATATCGGGTTAATTTCACTTGGAAAAATTCGGGGCCTTTCGCGATTTGACTACATCTTCTCGATTAGGCTCTCGCACCCCTCGATGCTCGGCTCGAGAAGTCAACATACGAAACTGACTTCCACGATCGTTTCAAATGGTCCTATTCCAATCCGCTCGACGAGACTATTGGGTCGACGCTAACGTGCGGAACGCACTTCACCGCACGTTAGTTCGGGCGAGCAATCATCTCGCACTTATCTTCCAAGTCGTCATTCTCGGCATCGGCGTGGAACCCGATCTAATCAAAATGGGCTATTTGTGGTTGGAATAACTAGATGATTTTCCATACGAGTTTTGCTTTCGAATTTGACGAAAACGAGTTTCATAAAATCGAAGCTCACCACATAGTCGAAACAAAAACCGAAGATCGGCCCAGCAAAAATCCATCGATCGGGGTGCTCTTATGGGCTTTTCAACGAGTCCACCGACTCCGTGCGGTCGGCTCTTCAAGATCGACACGGAAGCGACGAGGGAGGGGATGATGCGGTCGCTATAAATATGCCCTCCTCCCTCTCTCCCTCGGTCAGTCGCTCGCTCGTCGGGTCGGTTTAAACCGTTTTGGAGAAAACCCAAGAGGAGGAGACCCAAAAAGCAAGCTCAGCCCAACACTCAAATTCTCTTTGCCTTGTCCCCCAGGGTAAAAAGACCCTTTGCTTTTGGGACCTGAAAAATCTGCGGGAGGAGGAGGAGGAGGAGGAGAGTTGCCATATCGGGATAGAGGATCGTGGGCGGTGGTCCTTGGTACTTCCCGGGATTTGTGCAGAGGAGGGTTCTTGAGGTAATCATCATCCCTTTCGCCGCCCCACCATCGGTCGAACGTTTTCCGCGAACTGGGGGGTCTCGTTCATTTCCCCCTTGCGGGGCGTTGGAATCCGGAATCGCGACGCGATTTCCTCACGTCTTTCGTGTTCCGGTCGTCCTGCCCGCGAGGTGTTTGATGGTTTGTCTGTGAAGTTTTTTTTTTTTTTTTTTTTTTTTTTCATGGCTAGCTTTTTCCTCGGCCTCTTTTAGGAGATTCGTGTCTATAGGCCTGCATCGTGTTGATTGCTTGGCGGATGAATATTGGGGAGCGATGCGATTTTGATTGTGATTGCGATCCCTGTGTGTTTTTCCTTGTTTTGCTTTCTGGGCGATGGGTTGTGATTCTGATCTCATCAGCTTTTACTTGGCATTTTCGAGCTTTTTGATCGTTTTCATTCCTGTTTACAGCATCGAAGGGATTTGGACCGAAATTTTTTGATTCTCCGATCCTACTTCGTGTTCGTTCAATCCGCTCGCACTCGAGTTGGCTTCGTCAGGTAGTATACTTTGGAATCGGGATTCGTTGAGGACTATGAATCACCATGCCAGAAACAATAGAAGACCTAGGATGCCTGCTCAGAGTGCCCGTCAAGAATGGGTTCCCAGAGGGTCTGTACCAAATGGTCCACCTGCAAACCCTCCGGCACCAGCCAACTTGAATCCCAGTTCCGATGATGGAAATTTTCCTTCTGATAGTGTGCACGCATCGAGTTTTCGCTTTTCCTCCCGATAGTGGGCATAGAGGGAACTTGCGCGGAAACAATGGGTTTGCAAATCACAGTTCTGGTCCCAGGGGTAATCACGGTCCAAGAGGCCACCCTGCTCGACCTTTGAATCAGAGAAGGGAGAAGGAAAAAGCCGAGTTCAGTGGAGATAGAGTGTCCAATGACCCGAATTTGCCTCAGCTAGTGCAAGAAATTCAGGAGAAGCTGATGAAGGGTACCGTGGAGTGCATGATATGCTACGACATGGTCCGGAGGTCTGCACCCATTTGGTCTTGCTCCAGCTGCTACTCCATTTTCATCTCAATTGCATCAAGAAGTGGGCTCGGGCACCCACTTCAGTCGATCTTTCTGCCGAGAAGAATCAGGGTGGCAATTGGCGTTGTCCTGGATGTCAGCATGTGCAACTGACGTCATCAAAGGAGATTCGATACATGTGCTTTTGCGGAAAAAGGACAGATCCGCCGTCAGATTTATATTTGACACCACATTCATGTGGAGAACCTTGTGGGAAGCCATTGGAAAAGGACATCTTGCAGCCTGGTGAGAAGGAGGAGGATTTTTGCCCCCATCTTTGTGTCTTGCAATGTCATCCTGGTCCATGCCCTCCTTGCAAGGCATTTGCCCCTCCACGGCTGTGCCCTTGTGGGAAGGAAACAATTACAACTCGATGCTCTGATCGCAGGTCTGTTCTTACTTGTGGCAAGTGTTGCGATAAGCTTCTCGAGTGCGGGCGTCATCGCTGTAAGCAAATTTGCCATGTGGGTCCATGTGATCCTTGCCAAGTATTATTGAATGCTTCATGCTTCTGCAGAAAGAATATAGAGGTTGTTCTTTGCGGAGACATGGCCATGAAGGGAGAAGTTGACGTGGAAAGTGGAGTTTTTCTTGCAATTCAACTTGTGAAAAATTGCTTAGTTGTGGTAATCACATGTGCGACAAATTCTGCCATCCGGGTCCTTGTGGGGAGTGCGACTTATTGCCTGGCAGGATTAAAACATGCTATTGTGGAAAAATGAATTTGATGGATGAAAGACAGAATTGTCTGGACCCCATTCCGACTTGCTCACAAGTTTGTGACAAGTTACTCCCTTGCGGACACACTTTTGTGTGGAAATGTGTCATGCAGGGATTTGTCCTCCTTGTCTGGAGAACGTTTCCCAAAAATGTCGTTGTGGCTTGACTTCTCGTACTGTTGAATGCCACAGAACGAGGGAGGAGATATTCACTTGTGATAAACCATGCGGACGGAAGAAAAACTGTGGTAGGCATCGCTGTAGCGAGCGTTGCTGCCCTTTGTCAAATTCTAGCAACCTTCCTCTTGGTGATTGGGACCCTCATCTGTGCTCCATGGTTTGTGGCAAGAAGCTTAGATGCGGGCAGCATTCATGTGAATCACTTTGTCACAGTGGCCATTGCCCTCCTTGCCTCGAAACGATCTTCACTGATTTAACTTGTGCATGCGGTAGAACTTCGATTCCTCCTCCTCTGCCTTGTGGCACTCCCCCACCTTCATGTCAGCTCCCGTGCTTGATTCCTCAACCTTGTGGGCATTCATCCACCCACAGCTGTCACTTTGGAGACTGCCCTCCCTGTTCAGTCCCAGTGGCAAAAGAGTGCATTGGTGGACATGTGGTTCTTAGGAACATACCATGTGGGTCCAAAGACATCAGATGTAACAAAACCTGTGGTAAGACCAGGCAGTGTGGTTTGCATGCCTGTGGTCGGACTTGTCACCCACTACCTTGCGATTCCGACAACTCCACCAGTGAAACAAGTCTCAAAGTTTCATGTGGACAGGTATGTGGTGCTCCTAGAAGAGATTGCAGACACACTTGCAAAGCACCTTGTCACCCTTCAGCTTCATGTCCAGATGCGAGATGTGACTCCCCTGTCACAATCACTTGTTCTTGTGGACGGATAACAGCAAGTGTACCTTGTGATGCCGGTGGGGCCAATGGCAATTTTAGCACCGACACCGTTTTTGAAGCTTCCATAATGCAAAAGTTGCCTGTGCCACTTCAACCCGTAGAAGCTACTGGGAAGAGAATTCCGCTTGGGCAGAGGAAGCTGGTGTGCAATGATGACTGTGCTAAAGTAGAGCGCAAGCGGGTTCTTGCAGATGCTTTTGACATCAATCCACCAAATTTGGAAACCCTTCATTTTGGGGAGCATTCTTACTTGTCAGAATCAGTTGTGGATCTCTTCAGGCGTGATTCTAAGTGGGTGTTAGCTGTTGAGGAGAGATGCAAGTTTTTAGTTCTTGGCAAGGGCAGAGGAAGTGCCACTAGCCTCAAAGTTCATGTTTTCTGTCCAATGCTGAAGGAAAAAAAGAGATGCAGTGAGGCTTATTGCTGAGAGGTGGAAGCTTGTGGTCAGCGCAGCTGGTTGGGAGCCAAAACGTTTTATTGTGCTCCACGCCACGTCGAAGTCTAAAGTACCAGCTCGTGTGCTCGGAGGTAGGGGCTCTATAACCTCAAACGTGCCCCACCCACCCACATTTGACCCGTTGGTTGACATGGACCCTAGGCTTGTTGTTTCTTTCCTCGACTTGCCTAGGGAGGCAGATATAAGTGCTCTGGTCCTGAGATTTGGTGGGGAATGTGAGTTAGTCTGGTTGAATGATAAGAATGCACTGGCCGTGTTCAGTGACCCCGCTCGTGCTGCAACTGCTTTGAGGAGGTTGGACCATGGCACAGCTTATTATGGGGCTGTTGTGCTTCAGAACGGAAGTGCTGCATCATCATTGACCATGCCCAATGCATGGGGAGGAGCTGGTCCGGCCAAGGAAGGAGCTTCAATTGGAGCTATAAAGGGCAATCCATGGAAGAGGGCTGTCGTGCAGGAGGTTTCCGATTGGAAGGAAGATTCATGGGGTGGTGAGGGTGGTCTATTGATTCCCAGAGCTCCATCTTGAAAGAGAAAGAAGCTCCTATATCTGCTTCTGTTAATCGCTGGAGTGTCTTGGATTCTGAAAACGCCACGAGCTCCTCTGCTCCTTTAGTCGGAAAGGAGATCAATTCGATTAAATTTGAAGATCAGGTTGCGGTAGGACCAGAATCGAAGGCTGGCGGGTCTAGTTCAGAAGGAACGCAAGGACTAGTTTCCAGTGGAGTGGAGGCCACCGAAGTAGTTGATGACTGGGAGGAGGCTTGTGAATGAGGTGTTAACATTTCAGCTTTGTGGATCAGGAGCACCTATTGACTGGTCGACGTTCTTGAACCGCCTTTTTTTTTTGGGGCTTTGGATTTTCAGGTAGATCAACCTTTGGTAATGGGGCTTCGACAGTTATCGTTTTGATATATAGACAAGATAGAAGAATGTTCTTTGCCTTTTTTTTTCCTGGAAAGGGACGTTCATGCTTCCGCAAGTAATATCGTGTTGTATCGAAGCGAGGAGTTGCTTCAGATCTTGCCTCTTCATTCTATAGCTTTCTGTTTCCCTCAATTTGTTCAAGCATATGAACACGTGTAGTTTGCAGAATTAGTCCAGTAATCACAAAGATTTGCAACTCTCTCTGCTAAGTGATGTGATTTAAAGGGACTCGATCGCTGGGGGAAATGCTGCTGAGAGTCCGAATGTGGAAAAATTAGATTGAATAAGACTTGAGTGGTGAACACTTGAAAGAATTCCATTCCAAGGTTAAGTAAATCGGTTCACGAAATTGGTATATTTAGTAACATGGTATTCCGAATGTTTAATTCCTGGCGAGGGGATTAAAGAAATTTTTAGTATTTCAGGTTAGAGAATGCTGTCCTTTCATTACGACGGAAATTCTGGCGAGGGGATTAAAGAATTTTTTAGCATTTCAGGTTAAAGAATGCTGTCCTTTCATTATGACAGAAATTATATAAATGCAAGTTGGTGATGATAACATAACACAGGAGACCGTAGCGTCGCGGCTCTCCATGTTTCGATCAATCTGGCACTACGTTTTGTTTTTTGCACTCTCTCTCTCTCTCTCTCTCTCTCTCTCTCTCTCTCTCTCTCCCCCCGTGTGTTTTTATTTTTTATTCCGCTTCAGAATATCGAAAAAAAAAAAAAGCAGCAAGAAGGGTTTAAAGGTCAAGCAATCCAAATGGAAGAGCATGTGAAAATCTTAGGACTTGGACTTGAAATGAACCCATTGTGCTTCGAGGATTTCTTTTTCAGACAAAAATGGCCGTCTTTGTCATTCCGGCTTTCCCTCTCAGACTCGAGAAAAACTCCAAAATAAGAACATCTCTGCAGTCTCTAGTGTGTTGTGTTCCTCTCTTTGTTAATATCAGCCAAAGCTTCGAATCTACAAGAAGCACAAAAGGCTATAGTTATCCATCTCGTGAGTCTCTCTCTCTCTCTCTCTCTCTCTCTCTCTCTCTCTCTCTCTCTCAAAAAACTTGGTTTTCTCAGTTGGACAGTTGTTGGCTTGATAGCTGGCCATTCTCATCTGCCTGATCTCTCACATGAGAGTTCACTCCTCTCTTTTCTTGACTAATATCCAATTTATAGTTAATGTCAAGTTCACTCTCTATCTCTTTACAACAAGCTCGGTTTAGTCATGGATCCTACGCTGAACCATGGGACTTTCTCTTGTCAGCCTCAGGTAAAGTTCCAGTCCTTTTGAGATACAGTTAAATGTCTATAAAAAATCGCAGGTGATTGTCGGATTATGGTTTTTGAGGTGTGGCATCAACCAAATTTATTGTTTGTGGTGCTTATTTCGGCAAGTAGTTCCGACTCCGTCATAAGATTATCACTGTTTCCTGGAAGAGGGACCAACTGGTGAAATCAACTATTCTAATACTCGTGGTGTAAACCCAATGGCCGTCGTTCTTTTTTCACTTCTCTAGCTTATTTGTTTCAAGTCTGTCCTGCATATGATCTGTATAACTTCAGCCTCAGATGTGCACGCAGTTTATTTCTTTCTTTTGGTTTGATTAGCATCTTTATATATCCAAATCTATTGCAGCCATTTGTGTTGGCTCTTGCATTTATGTTTTTGATACCTTTTTCCATGGGAGAATTGGTTACACATGCAGAAAGAAACATGGAAGCATGTGGCCCTCTTATCGTTTCAGACCCTGGGAGTAGTCTATGGCCATTTGAGCACTGCACCTTTGTATGTTTTTGGAACGATCCCTCAAGAGGATTTCAAGTCGGATGAGATTCCATATGAGTTCCTCTCCTTCATCTTCTGGACGATCACTATCATTTCCTTGCTGAAGTATGCCTTAATAGTCTTGATAGCCGATGATGATGGAGAGGGTAAGAGATTACTTCCTTCTTTGAGCATGGGGACGGTTTTTACAGTGGATTTTGCAGAGCGCTGATATGGCTTGCAAATTCTCGCAGGTGGTACATTCGCTTTATACTCGCTATTGTGTAGGCATGCGAAAGTGGGTCTGCTTCCAAATGATCAACTTACAGACGAGACTGTGCATTTGGTGGAGACCTCATCTAAGATGAAGTGGCGATCGAAGGCCAGAAGGGCACTCGAGAAGCACCGATTTAGTCACTACTTGATGCTGTTCTTGGCTCTGTTTGGTTCCTGTATGATTATCAACGATGGAGTGCTTACCCCTGCAATATCTGGTTCCGAAATCAATCTTGTTAATTTTCCCATATCCTTTTGACTTTTGAGATTATTTCAGGTGACTTGAATAAGTTAGTTATTTCTTCATCCTCTGTTTGAACCAGTGCTGTCAGCTTCTAAGGGGGTCAAGCGGTCATTGTCGGAGATTGTCAATTCATGTAAGATTTACAAGATATATCCAGTTGTAAAATGACAAGGAAATAATGATTCGGATTTGACCAACTTCTCATGTTTCTTGGTATTTGGTTCTTACCAGCTTCCTCTTTGAACACCTCTCGAGATTCCATAACAAAGGCCTTGGATAAATGTGAGTGTATAGTCATTCTCAACAACAAAACTGGGTTGCGTTTAAATATCTTGCTGTATTCTATTCTCTTTCTTGTTTTCACTCTTGATCTACAATACAAACCAAATAATTTCAACTGCCCCGAGCACCAATCTCTGTTAATATTCTCCTTTTTGATTTGTAATGTGTGATTGGTCACCAAATGCTGTTTGCACTAAGGCAGAATGTAGCGGTAATGCTTGTTCTTGAAACAGCATTTAAATACTTCGATCTGTTTGTTTGACATTTATCCTGTATTCTCCTTTTGTGTCCCAGATGTTCCGGTCCCTTCTGCATGCATCATACAGATAGGCCTTTTCATGCTGCAGCAATATGGAACTGATAAAATAGGGTTCCTGTTTGCGCCGATCATCACCATTTGGCTCTTATTTATTGGTGGGGTAGGTTTATATAATATCTTGCACTTTAACCTAATATTCTTCGTGCCATATCCCGGCATACATGTACAGTTTCGTGAGAAATATCAATGAGCATAGTTGGAGATCTTTGGGAAGCATTCTCCTTTGCATAGCAGGTTGGTGTGACCAACCATTTCTTCTCCCTCCCACTTCTTAGCCACTACGAGGAACATTATGGTTAGCCTGTGAAAATGTTGACCGCTTTCTCTGCTGGTGTGCGATTTTGACAGGATCAGAAGCGATGTTTGCGAACCTAGGTCACTTTTCAAAGACGTCAATTAAGGTTGCTTCGTAGAGAGCTCAAGCTCTGGTAATTTCCTTTACTCCATGCCAAAGACCGACAGATGACTTTCTTGGATTCTGTCTCTCTGCAGATAACCTTTGTGTGCTGCATTTATCCTGTTCTTCTCATATCCTATGCTGGTCAAGCTGCATTCATATCCAAAAACCGGCACATTGTCCCAGAGTTCAATCATCTCAGTAGCTCTATGCCAGGTAGGTACTAATACAATCATGGCGTCTTTCTCGTTTTCCTCCTCCTTTTTAGTGTCTTCCAACCCCGCCTTCTTTTTCAAATCCCTGATTACTTAGAAGGATTAACTGCATGTCCAGATCATACTCGGCATGCCTTCGTGGTGTTATCTCTGTTCGCTTCAGCGGTCGGGAGCCAAGCATCAATAACGGCCAGCTTCTCAATCATAAACCAGCTCCTGGCCCTTAAATGCTTTCCCCAGGTGAAAGTGGTGCACACGTCGGAAAAGATACATGGACAGGTCTACATCGCAGACCTCAATTGGCTGTTGATGATCCTAAGCCTCTCAGTGACGATCGGTTTACACAAAGTCGGGCCAATTGGATACGCGACAGGTTCGATTCCTTGAGAGCAACATGTATATACATCTATAAATTTTTGGGTTCTGAAGGGTTACGATTTACCTTATTCTATCTGTAAGGCTAAATGGATGTTGGTATGTTCGATGCATTGCTTGGTAAGTACTTAGTTTTATCTACTTATCTAGAAAGATACGCGAATAGACAACATATAATGTAGGACTTAGGACACTCATCTCTGTTTTTTAATGAGAAACTGGGTCAAATTTCTGCAGGAATGGCCATTGTTTCAGGAATGCTTGTAACAACCTGCCTGATGTCACTTGTGATCTCTGTGTACTGGGAAAAGAGCCTATTCATATCTGCGTGTTTCCTGATATTCTTTGGCTTCATCGAAGCCATGTACCTATCAGCGTGTATCTGGAACTTCCACCTAGGGGCGTGGTACCTCGTCATGCTCTCTGTGCTGTTCTTGACCATCATGCTCGTGTGGCATTACGGATCGATGAAGGAGTATGAGTTCAATCTAGAGAACAAGGTCTCGTTTGAGTGGCTCACCAACTTCGGTGCGGGGCTCGGGATCTCCAGGGTCCCTGGGATCGGCTTCATTTACACGGACATAGTGACTGGGGTCCCAGCATTCTTCTCGCACTTCATCGCGAATCTTCCCGCATTCCACCAGGTTCTCATCTTCGTGTCCTTCAAGCCTCAGCCGCTGCCTTATGTGCCCAGCGACCAGCGGTTCCTCATTAATAGGGTCGGCCACAAGGACTACAGGATCTACCGGTGCATTGTGCAATATGGATACTGCGACCGCACCAGGGACACAGATGATTTCGAGGAGCAGATCATCCATTCCATCGGGGAATTCATTTCCCTGGAGGAGAAAGACTTCGAGTCCATCACTTTTGAGGAAGGTAAGATGACAATCGGCGGGAAGCCAGGCTCGGATGGGAGAGCGGCATATGCCCTCATCCCGGTTAACAACTCCATGTCCACTGCGTCCTCAAGCCGGACCAGCGAGGAAAACGTGACCGTTTCTTACCACCCTGGGTCAGAAAAAGGTCCTAGTACTAATGCCCCAGTGAGGAGGAAGAAGGTCCGGTTCGTATTGCCTCCAGAGAGTCCTAAAATGCAAGCATTCGTGCGGGACGAGTTGCAACAACTAGTCGACGCCAGGGAGAGCGGCACTGCATACATCCTCGGCCAGTCCCATATAGTGGCGCGTCAAGGCTCCAACTTTTTCAAGCGGCTCGTGATCATGGTCTACGTTCTCCTGGATAGAAACTCCCGGGAGCCTCCGGTCGCGCTGAACATCCCCCACGCCGCGCTCATTGAGGTCGGGATGGTGTACACGATATAATCAAGAATCGGGGCGGTCCTGGAATTTGGGCTTCGATTTTGTGCATATATATTTCATGAGAAATGAAGGACGTTGTTATGTTTCACAGGGTCACCTTCAGTCCATTATAGCATCGTCATCAGCATAATTTCCATATGTAATGGCCAAAATAACCGTTGACGTTTGAAACGTCGTCCTATACTTTCACTTTCCTTTTTCAACGGTTAGTTTCTAACTCTCTTCAACTTTTTCCTGGTCGCCACACCGTCTTACATTCAACAATAGTAGGTTTGATTTTTGAGAATTGAGAGGAGGAAACAAGCAACTTCGGAAGCAACGACAGGGCTGTCGTTCGTTCCCCGGATCGCCGGCGACGGGAACTTCTTATCCTGTAATTGGTTTAGGACATGGTATTCCACGATCAGTCTTCAAATATGTTTGGTTCAGTATTGCCACAGCACTTTAGGGCTTCAAGTCCTTAAGCAAATGCAATTGGCGTTAGGCAAATATTGTGGAGAGTATTAGGAAAATGTAATGACATTTCCAAAGGCCTAGACCATTGGCCCTATATAGGTTTAGAGGTACTTTGGAGTGCTGCATTTCTGCAAAGCATATATGATTTTTTTTTTCTCTAACCTTACCCTTATTCAACTTTTATAATTCTGCAAATGTTGCCTCCTCAAGCAACCTCGTTTAGGCTGCCGACAAGGCGTAATTTGGCTACCAGCCGATTACGCCCGGTTAAGCGACAAGCAACACTTGAGGTCGGCGACCACAAGTGTTGGCTCGGTGGTGCAACCCAAACAACTCTTGAGGTTACACAACCTTAGGCGAGGCTAGCCACCGGCTAAGTTCCTTCGGTAAATAGTTTAGGAGTTTCCTTTAAAAAGAACTAGCAAAAGTTTTTACAAAGTGTAGTTTTTCCTAAATGGTATTTAAGTCAATATTGCTTCCCAATGTGTTCTTAAAATACACTCCACCAAACATTAGTTGTATTTCAAAAACTTTCCATTAAAGCCGAAGCAAACGCACTCTTAATACTAAAAACTTATGGTCTATTTAGTAACGCTTTTATTCGAGAGAACAATTTCTTTTCAAAAATTGTCTTTTTTTATTTCTATTTTTCGGAATAATTTTTAGTAAAAAACCGCATTTAATAGTTATACAAAATTTCTATTCTTGAAATGGAAAAAGAACGGGAATACATTTGATATAATTCACAATTTCTTTTGTAACATAGAATGTCTTTTAATATTTTAATAATTTTTTAAGATCTTTTCTTCTTCTTTTTTAAATTCTTCCTTACCAATGAGTAATGGTAGCAATGATGGCTGCAACAACAAGCGGCTCGCGGTCAATCGGCCAGTGACTACAACAACGGCCCGCAGTCAGTCGATTGGCGAAGGCAACAACAATCGACAGCAAGCGACAAGCAGCCAGACAACAGCGGGCAACGGTAGGGGCCAAGGAGGAATAAAAGCAAAAAGAAAAGAAAAATAACTTATTTATTGAAATTATTATATTTTTTTCTACTTATTGTTTATTTCAAATATATTATCGGCCACTTTTCATTCCAAATAATAGAAAAATTAATTGACGTTAAAAATGGATCTCTTTTTTATTTTATTTCGAGAAATAGAAAAACAAAAAGTAAGAACATTAACAAACATGCCTTTATTCTACAGAAACTATGATTATTATTATTTGGATGGACCTAAGGGATGGTAATTGACGATCGGTTTTTAATACCAGTTGGCAGTTACCCATTTCACTGTCAAGATGACTAGTCACTTGCTAAAGTCAAAATTATTCAAGATCAGAAATATGATAAATTAGAAGAAAATCCATCTGATGTTCCTTAGAAGTATTATCAACATAGTACACCTTTTGCATAACCAGGCGTGAGATTCGAGAGATCCGCTTTACTTACATGACACACGTGTAAAAGGCACGAAAATGTTCGGACCTGGAATTGGGCGGCGCCCGCCATGTCTCCCCACCATACAGAGGACTAGAAAAAGGGCAAAATCGGTAATTCGGATTCTCCCCCGTGGAAAACGCAAGAGAAAGAAGACGAAAAGCTCCCCCATCCACTGTCTTTTGCGATCGATTTTTAGGCTTTCCTATTATCTTTCTTTTTTTTATCCAATTAATTATTTGATGGCGGCATAGTTTCCATGGAATCACCATATAATGTCCATCTTATTTTACTCCTCATCACACCCCACCGCTGCTCGAAATCCCAACATCCATCTCTTTTCTCCTCCCGCCCACGCGCCGCCTGTGTCGCCTGCCACGGACGGCCCTACCACCACTGTCATAGCAACCGCTGCCAGCCCACCATCCTCGGCCAGTGCTGACGGCCCGATCATCTTCGAGCTCTCGCGTCGTCTCCTCTCATTCCTCTCTGTTTGCCTCCCTACCAACCATAGGTCATTGTGGCTCGAGGGCGCGACGTAGAGCTTGTAGCCCAGTGGTAGAGGTCGCATCGACCCTATACTATCACTGTGCACAAGCAATTCACTCGGCAGCAACGTCAAATTAGACATTGCATGAGAATAGGATAAGGGTAAACGGTTTTAGGTTCAAGATTTGAAACTAATTTCCTAATTTTTAGAACTTGGAATTTACCTTTATCACATGTTCGAGAGTCGATTCCAAGATCTATTTAGGTTCTTCCTTTACTCTTAATTGAACATTTACAACGAACTATCACATATAATGACAACCGTTTGTTACGACCATTATGAAATATTAACACAATAAAAGTATACTATGTAATTTCAAACTACACATTCATCATTAAACAATATCGAACCAAAACATAAATAAGAAAAAAACAAAAACTTGTTTCAAATCCGAAGTACCAAGTTTCCGATTTCACTTAAAATTCGGAACCTATCTGTCAAAATAGGTTGCTATTGGTGTGATACTCATATTTCCGATGCTATCTTAGAATCATGCTTATCCTTAAGGCACGAGATATTATAATAGCCGTTGTTCTTATCAATCGACCACTCAATCCCATAAATAAGATAAAACAAATCGTTACATCAAGTGGTGGCCTAACTAGACAATTAAGAAAACACCGACGACGCACATATCCCTAACTTACCATCCAAGTAGTAATCATATCGCAATCGATATCGTGCATGCATTTGTGGAAAACGTTGAATTCGATTGGGGTCGGAGGGGGGGAGAGGAGGCGGAGTGGGGCGTCTGGATGGAGACGTAGGGGCCGACTCGTCTTTTCCCCCTTCACCTACGATTCAACTCCTGTTTTTCCGACCAAAAAAAAAAAAACTCCTGTTTTTTCTTTTTTTTTGTGCCCTCTTTCCGAAGGATTTTTGTCCGTTTTCGCATGAGGTTTAGAAGCCGTCCGGAAACATCCCCACGTCGCGTGGATCACAATCGCAACGCACTCTCTCGCCCACGTCATCTTTTTCCTTTTCTGTCTCCATCGGCCAATCAATGGCCGCCATCCTTTTTTAAATCCATCGGTCTCACGACAAGCACCCCCTCGTCCTTTCTCCGAAGATTCCCATCTTACCCACCCCGGCCCGATCCAATCGGGTCGAACATCAACCGTCGATGGCATGGGATGGGATCGACGGTACCCGCATCGTCCGACGATTATCTTACGTGAGGCTATTGATACAGATCTGGGTCCCCACAAGGAAATTCGAGTTATCAATAATAATGATTTAGAGTTTCTGATCTGTAAAGGCATCATTGCTGTCACGGCATATTACACCAATCCAAACGAGGGATGATTGTCTAGAATATCATAAAACAATTATACGGCAGTCAATTCAACTTAAATATTTTAATTATGTCGATGTAATCCTAAATATTTTAGTAATTTATTAATTTAATCTTAAACTTTTCAATCGTGTCAATTTAATTATTATTACTTTATGATTTGCTAATTGAGTCCCAAGCCGATATGACTATATCAACAAACCGTCAAAAGATTCGAACTAAATTGGCAAATTATTAATATGTTTAGAATTAAATTCGCACAATTAAAAGTTTTAAGATTATATTATCAAATTGTCAAAGTGTTGAACGCTGAATTGATATAATTGAAATATTTGAAATTAATTATAATAAGTTTATGGTTTTTTTAGAAAATTATCCATCCGAATGAAGCCGCCTCTAGTTGAGATCTTTCAACAGCGCCCATCTCGCCACGGTAACCGCACGACATTCGAAGAAGATCTTTCGGCTCAATTCATTTTAAATATACACACAAACAAACCATCTCAATCACGTTGCCAGGCAGCGAAGTGCCACGGGTCGCTGTCCCCCTTACCCCCCCCGCATTTTAATTTTGCGACCCGTGCCTTTCCCTTTCGAGGTGGCTACAAAACCCTTCGCAAGTTGCGGGAAAAGAGAAGGTGCGCAGAACCAGCCGTCGATAGGAACATGTGTTCCAGAGCCATTTTTTTCTGCATAATTCCAAAACACGTCGCCATCCGACACTCCCTTCACTTTAAAATTTTCCTTGCCAAAGTGAAAAACAAGGAAGCACGTGCAATTTGTGAAGCCTGCGTGGGGGGTGGGGTGGGGTGTTGCTTGCACGTTCTCTCTCGAGCCTCTCCCCAAGAAATCGAGGGATCCTTCCCTCCTCCTCCTCCTCCTCCCGGTCGCCCTTGTCGTGCACAAGATCTTTTCTTCCTTTTGCACCCGAATCTTCAAATTGAAAATTGACCAGAAATTACGATTCCGTAGACCATCTTTGAATTGAATTCAAGCCAACCATGTCACGGAGAGTCCCGATTCGTCAATTTTAGGAGTCCCGAGTATTTTCCTTTACTCAGACTCCCACTAATTAAACCTAGTAATTCACCGGCCCCAAGAAGCACGCCCTTAAAATGAAGCGCCGGTCGTCCCTCCTCGCCCGTTTTCTTAATCGTGGAGAAAGGATGTAAAATTTAATGGCGATTTTCTCTCCGCCCATAATTTTAGCTCGGACAAACCTTAAGTCTACCGCTCTTCTACATTCGATTGATATTTGGAGTGTTTTCGAGTCAAAAACCCAAGAATTAGTAATCTTTTTCGGGAATAAACCCTCTCGATGGTCACCAAACTTCGAAATTAAGTAACGAATATTCACAAATATAGCCAAGTGAGGAGAGAGAGAGTTTAAATTGAACTAGTCAAGAAGCTTCCTTCATTAGTTCTCGAACAGCAATTTCACTGCCCGAAGCATCCTAAAGAGGACATTGAAAAGAAAAAAACAGAGAGCGCCCGAATTTGCGACCCGAAGTCCGCCCTATATGTACAAAAACTCATCGCGAAGCGAATCTCGACCCGACCCGTACTTGATTTGTCCCGGGCGGGCCCGTTCTGCGTGCGCCCGCCTCGACTTCCGGGTTTTCCAGCGGTAAAATACTTTGCCTCAACCCGACCCGCGTTCTTCCACCTCACAAGGATCCCGCCGGATCTTTACCGCCGGCTATGAAAGGGTGGTTCAGCAGCTCCGCCACTGACCACCGCTTGCTCGACTCCTTCTGCAGGCAGCACTCGACGAAGCTCCGGAACTCCTCCGACGACCCATCCGGCGACTTCGGCGGCTCCCCGAAGCAGATCGCGCACATCAGCGTCGCCCAGTCGGGCCTCTGGCCGGGACCCAACAGCGGGAAGTGACCCAGATAGAGCTCCAGCAGCGTCAGCCCCAGGCTCCAGATGTCGCCGGCGTAGCCGTCGTAGTTGCCGCCGTAGCTGTCCGGGTCGAACCGCTCGGGGCTCATGTACGCGCACGTGCCGACGTAGGAGTTGCACGCGTCGAGGGTCCGGCACATGATCTTGCTCACCCCGAAGTCGGCGATCTTGACCTCCATCGCCGAGTTCACGAGCAGGTTCGACGGCTTGATGTCGCGGTGGATGATCTTGAGGGAGTGGAGGTAGTGGAGCCCGTTCAGCACGTGGCGGGCGACGGCGGCGAGTTGCTTCTCCGAGAAGGTCCCGGAGGCCTCCAGGAGCGTCTGGAGGCTGCCGGCGTCCATGTTCTCCATCAGGATCGCGATGTCGCCGTTCGGCTTCTCGAAGATGCCGTGGCACCGGACCACGTGCGGCGAGTCCGTGCGGCGGAGGATCTCCATCTCGCGGAGGACCTGGCGGCGGACGGTGGCGTCGCAGCCGGCGTGGACGACCTTGAGGGCATAGACGGCGGAGGTGCGCCGGTGGCGGACCTTGTAGACGGTGCCGCCGTTCCCGTGGCCGAGGACGCCGAGGCTCGAGGTCGGACAGGGAGGTCGCGGAGGCGCCGGAGCCGGCGGCAGCGGTGGCGGAGGAGGCGGAGGCGGCGGCGGAGGGAGGGAGGGGGAGGGAGAGGGGCGGCGGGAAGAGCGGGCGGCGGTTGGGGAGATCCGTCAGCGGGAGGCGGAGGTTGAGCTGCCGGCGTTCGCGGACGAGTGCCATTAGAGGGAAGGAGGGAGGGAGGGAGAGAGAGAGAGCGAGAGCGGAGAGATAAGATCGATGAGTGGAGTGAATTTATGGAGGCGGATTCTGGGAGGGCAAGTGGAGAGAGAAAAGCACGTGGGACGATTAAAAAAAAAATGAAAAGAAATCATTTAGTAAAAGGCCATTTGAAAGTGATGTTGATAAATGGAAGGAAGCTGGGTGGAAATGGGATTCACGCCATTCATTTTTAGTTTTTCGAGGATGATTGAATATTATATATTATTATTATTATTACGATTTAATGGGATTCCGTATTTTTTTTCAATAATGCTTTGTTTTCTTCCTAATAAACTAATGGCATGTGACCCCATATGGCCAACTACTCCCAAAAACGAAAGTGACCTAGCAGAATCCAACATCATCAACAAGTTAAGATGACAGTTTCTTTGTCAAAACCATGTGCCCATGCATCTAACTCCCAAAATTCGATAATTAATTAAGTGGAGTGTATACATGATATATATATATATATATATATATATATATAATCGTGGCAGTTGATGGGTGGTGTGAACGCGGTATGATACTGAGGTGACAAACATGGGTATAAATTACATAATTCGTAAAATGCAAATAAAAAAATATAAACTTTTTATGCATCCATGAATTAGGGTCCATGCATAAAAAAAACTCTACCTTTTAAAGAGTCATATTCAATAATCCTTTGGAACCAATGCTCTGTTACAGCCATTAATCTCCTTAAATTTTTCTCATCGGTATTTATCATGAACATAGACTTCCCTCTTTTCAAGTAATAAAGCACAAATTACTTAAATTTTGAATTAAAAAATCAGAAAATGTCATTGTTGTAAGAAAATAACAAGTAAATTTATAAAATTGCCTAAGTAGAGTTACCCAACATAGATAAGTAACTTGAGAACATGTACCAAACTAGATTGCCAACTTATTGCTTCCAACTCATGGTATCCCCTTCTTAACTTCTCTCGGGTCCCAGGCTTTAATGTGCATTTTTTATTCTTTTAATCTTATTAATATAATAGCCTGACTAAAAAAAAAAAAAAAACTGATTAATATAATAGATATTTTATATTGATAAGATTAGATATTTGCCTATATTTTGCTTTGGTATCAAGCCAAAACCGTGACCCGCACGCCGCCCTCGTTTTCCCACTGCTTCAAATTAAATAATAATATGGTTGTCGATGCCGTCCGATCCATCTCGGGTGTGGGACATCAACGCCCACCAACCGTCATTTAACAATCCCTTCCACCAAATCATTGAGGAGATTAGCAGCTGGAAAATAGAGAAGATGAAAAGAATTATAATTTAATCCACGCGATTATGAAACCCAGGGACCACCTAGGCTGATTATGACAAAAATATCTAAACAGTCATAAATTTATTGCGTTTTTGTTAATTCAATTATAAATCTTTTAATTATGTCAATTGAGTCATAAATATCTTTAAATTTGGCATGGATACTAATCATCTTAAGTGACATGGTGGCTTTGATATGAATATAATATTATAATATTTTTCGAATTTTCTCATTCTTTCTTCAATTTTCCTTTTTTTTTTTTTTAAATATTTTTTCCTTTTCTTTTCTCTTTATCAACTATCATCAACCCTCGTTGATGGCCAACGAAGGTCATCGCTCTCGGACAAGGGACGCCCATGCTTAGGTTAGTGAGGATTGCCCATCCGAGCGAGGGCAGTCCACACTCGCCCAAGCAAGGGCTCTCCTCTTCAAGCAAGGCACAAGCATCCCTTGTCCAAGTCTAATGACATCAACAACCAATGATGGCCAACGGAGGGAAAAGGAAAAAGAAAGAAGAGAAAAAGGAAAAATCATAAATAAATAATCGAAATAGTAAAATATTACTAAAGATTCTCCACATTAATGTGGATTGTCCTGCGTAGGATGACCAATATCCAGTTAGTAATTTCCAATTAAAATTAGTCGATTGACTCCATTGACAAAATATAAAAATGTTTATAATTCAATAAACACAATTAAGAGACTTAGGCTGAATTACTAAAAGTGCAACAAGTTTATAGCTTTTTGAACAATTTCTTGATTACAATGTCAAGAAATTTGTAGCTTAGGGACTAGAGGCTGCATATTCAAATATAATCGATTTGGTGCAAACTACTCCAGGTTACGCTTTCTAGATTATAAGAAATGAAATAGGTATGATCAAAAATATATTTATTGACTAATCCAAAGCATTTCATAAAGTAGGCTTTTGTCCCCCACCCATTCACATTCGTTTTCATATTAATTAACGAAACGACAATTAACGAAATTATTTAGTTCGATTCGACTTGCTATGTTGGTCACATGAGGCATTCATCTAGTTTCGACTGGTGCTAATTATTCTTAATCCATTCTCTGACGAGCACAACACGAGACTTTTCTCATTATAACGTTGGTGGGTTTAGTTCCTTCTCACGTTGCATGGTATGATCCTAACTATAGGTTATGGGACGAGATTTCAAGGTGTGAATTATAGTGCTTTGCGTTGTCTCTCTTACTACAACAGCTAACTCTCCGGGAGTGGTTTCCTTACAAGTCTGCATCAAAACACGACTTAAATAATCAGATAACTTTTAGCAAAAAATAAAAAATATTAATCAGATAAGGATGATTGAACCCCATTGGTATTTTAATGGTGTAGGCCCCGATCTCATCCACTTGACGTGGGTTATGGTGCCATTTCCATACTGACCAACTTCACGACTTTGTCTCTATAAAGAAAACGAAAACAAAATCGAAAACTTTAAGATTTTGTCACTAGAATCTACCACGTGGAGTCAGAGGAATGGAAGCTTGAATCTTTCAAAATAATAGGGAAAAGCAATACAGGCCAAACCGCTCGAATGGGACCGGTCGATTCTTGACGATTCTTGAAGGCACTGGTTCGATTTCCAAATTCCATGGAATTGGAACCGGTCATTTTTTATGAAAATTGAATTGACGATTTTTTTATTTATTTTTTGATGCAAAAATTATTTTCATTCCCATTTCACCCGTCCTACTCTATTGTCTCCTCTTTTCCCCGTTCCAAGGGTATTATTTGTAAATAAACTAATTTCATTGAACCATCTAGGAATTGGATCAAATGGGTCTTTGATGTCAAAAATTAGAACTAACTCTTCTAATTTGGGTCCCAATTTCTAGGTGAGATCAAACGGACCCGAACCGATCGCTCCTAAAAATCATCGCCACTGTTCATACGCCTCCCATATTTAATTAAGGATTAATAGGTAAAAAAAAAGAAAAAGAAAAAGAAAAATCGTCTGAAATAGGGGTGTGCAAAATACCCGGGATCCGCCGACCGCCCGGAACCGGACGGAACCGCCCGGAACCGGCGGGTCTTGAGGGAACCGGTCCGGTTCCTTTCCCAATAAATTGGAACCAGTGGGTGTTCCCTTCGCTGGGCGGATCCGCCCACCGGACCGGACCGGAACCTTTTTAATATTAAAAAAAAAAAAAATTATTAAGAGAAACCCTACATCTCATCTCACTCTCTAGGGAACCTTTACCTTTGGTCAAAGAAAATTTAACCATCTATGGTTATTTGCAAGTAGGAAATGGGAGAAAGTTGCATTCCATCCGTTCGCGTTTTTTTTTATCTACGAGATACATTTATAATTACAACAAATAAATATTTGTTCCACGTACTTAAATTTGATTTTTCTTTTCTTTTTGGCTTTTTGATGTCACGTAATTGTTTTTTTTGGAAAACCAAAAAATTTCGTGTAAAATCGGTTCCATGATCCACCTTGACTGGGCCGGACGACTCACGGCCTGGTTTTCGCATCCACGCAACAAACGGGTGGATCCCTGTTCAATTTTAACCCAAGTCCTTATGAGCGGTTCCCGGTTCTAGTCGGGAACCGCCTGCCCTGACCATGCACACTCCTAGTCTGAAAGGAGCAAAAGGCCCATAAGCATCGGGACCCCCTCCACGTCATTCCTCGTACGGCGAGGCTAGAACTCATCGTGTCCCTGTCCTGCTGACGCCAGCGGAGCTCCTTCACATCCTCCCTCGCGACGTACAGCATGACGTAATCGATCTTGGCTCTTCGGTTAGTAGAGAGAGCGTCTCTTTTTTGGGGGTTTACAAGTCGAGCTTTTTGCAAGCAAAAAAGCAAGCACGCAAGCGACCGACACGTCGCTGTGAAACCTGCCTGCCAACCGACGTTGCTGCAGCGAAGCCAGGGAGGCGACGTCACGGGTGACGTCGATGTCGCGTCCTCGTCATGCGTGACGTCAGACCTCACTTCGTTACCTTGGAATTGACGTCTCGAGTCCTGCGAAGTTGACGGGGGAGAAGACTTCAGCTTGACGGAGATGCTATTGGCTCACCGACACCGACTGTTCGTCTTGCGGACAGGAGCTATTTGCGTTCCGACCACTTTGGTGAAGCTCGAATTGGATTGGATTGGACTGGACGACGAAATATAAGATTCATCGAAACTCTTTCTTCAATTTCTTTATCATAGGAGAAGGATTTTGCAGCGGCTCTAAATAATAAATATCACTAGTAACCTAGTAGGGGATGAAATTAATCACTTCACTTTTGAACAGAATTATACATACATCAATCATCCTGAAATTTATTCGACGATAGAGCTTACAAATACAACAACTACAACAAAACTAAACATACATAAGTTACATTAGAGTTTAATTGATGATAAAACCCCAAGAACGTAAAATGGAACGCCGAGATTTAATCAACTATGAAGTAATTAGGATAAATAGCAATGATACACGCCATAATTTAATCGATGATGTGATTCTCAAAGCTGCAACTACCATGCACGAAAGCGAAAATAATTGAAAGAGTGACATGTTTATTTGTTTGTGCTCGGAATGAGACTATTTAAAACTTATAATTGACAATTATCAATGGAGGTTATAAAGGGAGATTAAAAACATTTACCATATGATTTTATCAATGATTCCATTGACTTCATTACCTTGACGAATTCTTCAACTTCACTATCTAAACAGTTGCTTCATTCCACTCCATTGGAGATTATTTCTTTAATGGTTGCATCCAAAATTATTGACTCCATTTTTGTTAATTCCTTAAGCTGTCAATTTTTTAAATTGTCAAGTATTCTATTTAAATGATCAAATTCTACTCTTATCAATTAAGTCTATCACATATCGATAATAATAAAAAATTAATCATTTTTTGTGCAAACACTACTCATGTTAACTTTGGAGGCTATGCTCATTACCTCATAAATGGATCCTCAGCTGATGCACGCATGTATTTGCGAGGATCGGTCGAGCTAGAATATTCAAATTCCTCGTGATGTGAAACAAGTAATCGGTTAATTATACGAACCTAAAAGTAAAATACTTATTTTCTTTTTTTAGAAGCTAGCATAATGAATAGGTCGTGCATTAGTCGTTAGAGGTGATTATTAGACCGGCCCGATGCAAATGCTGAGCTTGAGACAACATAGCGCAAGACTTGCTTTGTCATGTACATGAACCCACTAACTTGATTTCTAGTCAACGGGGTCGTCCACGGGTTTTAGTTTTTTTTTTTTTTTTTTTTAAATTTCTGATGGGCGACCTAGGTAGATGCATTCAAATGATAGCCGAAAAAAGAACAGAGAAGTTCATAAAGTGGGCTCCACTGTCGTACGGATTTGTTCATTTTCTACAGAACTAACCATATGACAATTATTAAAGCGTCAATTGTGTTCCGACTTGCCACGTTTATTATAATGCTGAAGCAAGGACAATACCACTGTTGAGGCATTCATCTCGCTCCTAACTATCCGCCATCAATTTGATAACATGTAGTTATGATTTTAATTACAAGGGAAAATTATAGTAAATGTTCACGAATCTTGGTTAAATGTGCAATGATATTTTGAATTTTGAATTTATTTAATATGATTCTCATGTTATTCATTAGTGTTCAATTCAGCTTTAGACTTTTAATATGTAATCTAATAGTTCAATCTTTTAATTTATCTAATCCAGTTCCTAAACCTTTTATAATAAAGGTATATCTTTATTATTATTTAAGGTTGGGTGATAAGTCTCGGTTCTTGGAAACAGAGTTTCTGTCAGGTTCACACTTTGAGCCTTTCTAAAGTAATGTTGGGTAAACTAGTGTGAACCTCTCAACTCGTATTAAAGATTGAAACCGGACAAACCCCACGGATGACGCCAGCTCCTTTACTCGTCATGGATGACGTCAGCTCGGGGTCACTAGTTCCCTTAGAAGTGATGTCCAATCCCTGTGAAGTTGATGGGGCCGGAAAAGACCTTATGATGAGGGGAAAATAAAAGTTGTGATAAGCTCCAAAGCTCCTAAAGTCCGTTGAGTGGCCAGGGTTTAATTTGAATTCAATAGGTCATGCGTTCCCATCATCTCGATGTTGCTAAACCTGTTCAAATGGGTTCAACTTCGAACATTATGTTTGTTTGAATGGGTCACTTTTAATTTTGCGGACCAATCATAATGAGTTTTAAAAATATGGAAGCCAAAATATAAATAGATCCACAATTTACAGCCCGTTTTACCCATTTCCAATAAATAGCTTGTTTTAGTTCTTCCCTCTTCTTTTTTACTCACTCATGAGGCAACTCGTGATCTCACTTCTTAGACACTTTGCTCTCTCCTCCTTTGCTTCCATGAATCTAATTCACCACCACCTCCACTGCCTATCGCCGACTTCGCCACCACCCTTCTCCAATGGCTGAGGCCCGGCAACTGGTTAGAGAAAGAAGGGAACGGAAAAAAAAAAAAAAAAGAAAGGAAAAAATTCGAAAAAAAAAAATTAACAAATCGTTCACATTAGCTTCCTCAGGCCACATAGAACGATTTGTATTCATGTCATAATTTCCAATCAAAATTGGCCAATGGACTCAAATGCCAAAATATGAAAATATCTAATATTCAATTGGCACAATTAAGAGATCTAAGAATGAATTGTTAAAAATGCAATAGATCTAAGATTTTTTGGACAATTTTCTCACTTTATAATATATACAAAAAATAGTAACTTCTACGGTATTATCATCATTACGATGTCTCCTCATTAGTAACTACAAAAATGTTGTAAGATGTGATCCTTCTATGTGGGGACTTGACTTATGTTTTCGTGATGTAGCACAAAAAAACCATGGTAAACCAAAGAATCGTACACAAGAGTATCATAGCAATTCCCCGCAAAGTACTTTCTCCCTCTCGTTACTCCACGGCCATTAGATTCGCTAAGGCCGCTTCTTAGTGGGCTCTCCGGCCTCCCCTAGACGACCAAATGGGCCTGAAAAGGCCCATGATCTTCTTATTGGGCTTGACAGACCAGGTGGCCCATTGGGCCCGACCAGCTTATGGAACTTCTCCTTCGACAACAAAACTAAAACCCTGCTAAGCGCCTGACAATCATGGAAATTCCTAATTCTAACCGTTGGAAATAAGAACGTGGAAGAGAGAATCGAGAGATTTCAATATATTTCCATATACATAAAGGAGTACAATGATAACTCATTTATAAGGGTTAAACAGAGGAGATCAGAGAAATCAAATCAGATATGTATAATCAAAATAAATATAGAAAATCAGATAAAATATCCTGAATATCTCTAAAAAAAATAGTTTAATACAGCTATCAATAAGCAACGAAAAGAAAAGAGGACAACAGCAGGAGAGAGTGTCCACATCGAAAAGAAAGGCCGGTGTCATCTTAACATCCATCACGTCAATTCTCGAAGCTCAAAGATCAGCGCATCCCGTCTCATGGGCCGACAATGTTGTACGCACATATGGGCGTCGAGCCTAGCCCGCTAAGGTTTCGGGCTAGATTCATTCCGGTTAACCTTTCCAAACAAGATATGCCTCGACGGCGCCGGCTGACGACGAAGGCCACCTGCTCGAATCTGATTCGGCCTCGAAATGCCTATAAGCATTATATGTTTGGTCGGCCCGGCCTAGTGATCCGTCGTGCTCTCGCCGAACAGTTGTCTGCGCGTGAAAGGAGAGAATCGTCTCATGGGACCGGGGGCATAAATAGGCCACATGAAGGATAAGATTTGGAGCCACTTTTGGGCGATTCTTTTACCGAGATGAATGATGACGAGACCTCATTTCGACGGTTTTCACGTATCCAGCACCGAATAACACATGGCTACACGGTCGATAAGACGGGGCGCACCGGGGCGATGCGCGCACAAATGAACCGAAATGCGCACACTAATTCCAGGATTCTCTCTATCTCCAAGGATCTCACTGTGCCGATGATTAGGTTCCAATGTGCACGGCCAATCTCTTTTCACGGCCATTGTGCAACGAAAGTGAAAAGGAATCATAAAAGCTGTCGCCATTGGTATTCTGTCTGTTTCTGTCTGTTTCTCTCTCTCTTGTGAAGAGTCACTTTACAAACGGTACGAGCGTCATCCCTTAATTAAATCCTGCACTCACATGAAGGATACCGTCTTTGCCTTTCCATCCATCTCCAACGGGTTTTTGCTCATCCTTCTTCTTCTTCTTCTTCTGTGCCTGAGCTAGAAGGTGCTCCAGCGCCCGGTCGATGTCGACGATGCACGAAGGAGGCAGGATAAGGAGGGGAGGAAGACGGGGATCGGAGGAGGAGGAAGATGACGATGAGGTCATGCTGCGGGGACCGGGCTCCCCGAAGCGGTCGTGGAGGTCGTGCTTCGGGGTGATGTTGGGAACGAGGGTTCTCGGCGGGGATTGGTCGCGAGATTGGAGTCCTATTATAGTTCTCCTCTCCACTGCCGAGGTCTATCATTCATCCCGATGACTGGTAAATCTCGTTCTCTAGAAAAGCAGGAGCTCCATGACACGATTATGTTCTTGTGGTGTGTGATTTGCTCGTATCGTATCGCCTATAAGACGAGTCTATTGAATGGTTTTTGGTGCAAAGCTACATACTGCCATCTCGATTGTGCTTGGTCGGAAATCGCCGTCTATGCAATCATTTTTTATAATATTTTAATTTTTGAAACTTTTTGAAATTTTTTCTTTCTTTTTACCCCTTTGAAAGGAAAATAATTATAGAAAAATAATTTTTTTTTATTTGTCCAATTATTAATGAAGAGTGGTCTCAATCAATGGTACAAACACGGGAAAAAGATTTGGATATAACCTCGTCATGAGCATGATATTCTTGTGGTGTGTGATTTACTTATATCACATCACCTATAAAACGAGTGTATAGAATGGTTTTTTCATTTATAGCTACATATTGCTATCTAGATTGTGTTTGGGCTATTGTGGTTGCACAAAATGGTAGGACCATACTCGACTCTCTACAAAGGAGAAGAGACTAAATTGAATAGATTATCTCATTCCTGAATCTTTTGCATTTGTGCAAATTTAGTTGATCTGGTTAATCTTGGCCATAAATCGCTGACATGAGGATTTTAAATAAAATTCTAATAACATTTTGGATTTTTTACAAGTTTTTTTTTTTTTTTCTTTTGCTTTCCTTTTTCCTTTCTAAAGGAAATGAAAAGGAAAGAAAGGAGTAAATTATAAAAAAAAATAATTTTTTTTTAATTTGTTCACATCGAAGCTAATCGTGCAAAAAAATTAAAATTGAATTGATACCGATGTAATAAATTTAAATTTCTTTTTTATATTTTTCCCAGCTTTTTAATGAAGAGCGGTTTGGTTAATGGCATAAACACAGGGAATTTTTTTGGAATAACCTCATCAAGAGCATGATATTTTTAGGTGAAGATAGTTTTCTAAGAGTGATGTTCTGTGATATATCTAGCCGATTGTATAGATATTTTTTCTTTTTGGCTGACACATAAATGATCTTCTGTTTTTAGAAACTTTTTATAGGAAAGAAATATGGGATCCACGTGAGTTCAACCTTGCGATTACCTTTACCCGCATCGTAATTCGTAAATTAAATTGATCGTAAATTATTTTTCTCGATTTTACTGAAAACCGAAGATCTATTTAATTGGACGCGCCTTTTTGTCTTTTCCCTTTCGCGAGCGGGCCATAGAAAGTAGCTTTCTACGGACATGCACGTGACGAGGTTTCTCCATTGGGGCCCAGCGCCCGACAATGTACGTGATGGTCCCACGAGAAATAATAATTTCGACAACCTCGTTCGAATCATATATTTTGCAAATGTCGGGTAACTACGGAAAGTGTAAAAAGAGAAATGCGGAAATTTTTATCTGAATAATATGGACCATGGAGATAATTTCCAACGGTGAAAAGAAATAATAAAATAGAAACAATTAGATGATTTTCGATTCATGAACTCAATTGGCGCCAAAAAGCAGAGCCGCCATGCATATGCATACACGCCGGTGACGCCGTCGTGGGAAATGATGCAGGTGGTACGTGCTGTGGACGCACTTCATCCTGCTGTGGGCGGTGTACTCCTCCTTCTTCACCCCTCTCGAGTTCGGCTTCTTCCGGGGGTTGCCGAAGAACCTCTTCCTCCTCGACATCGCCGGGCAGTTGGCCTTCCTCATCGACATCGTGATCCACTTCTCCGTCGCCTACAAGGACTCCCGCTCCCACAAAATGGTCTACGATCGTTCCCAGATCGCCCTAAGGTCGGCTCAGCTCAGCTCGGCTTCCCTTCCCTTGGCTGTGTCGTTGTTCGATTCATGATCTTCGAATTTTGCTGGGTTTCGGCGTTTATTGAACATGGAGTAGTAGTGGGGTGTTCTTGACTCTTGTCGTGTCTGGCACTTCATGTTGTGCTTACTGCTTGTTGCTTTTAAGGTACTTGAAGTCTCGATTTAGCGTCGATCTTCTGGGTTGTCTCCCTGGGATGCTATTTTTAAGGTATTGATTCTGTTGCCCTTGTCCTCGCCGCCGTCGCCATGTTCTTCGATCCACTTGTTCTTGGTTATTTCTGCCTATCTGATGGTGCAACGAGCATAGATTTTGTTCGCTAGGGAGAACGGTGAATGGTTTTGCTGCTGTGCTGTTGTTGTTGAGTTTCCTCTTCTTGGATCAGGCTTGCGGGCATAAGGAGCCGGTCAGGTACATGCTGTGGATTAGGCTAAGTCGGGCGCTCAGAGTGACGGAGTTCTTCGAGAAGCTGGAGAAGGACATTCGAATCAGTTACCTCTTCATTAGGATAGTGAAACTTATCGTTGTCGAGCTCTACTGCACGCACACGGCGGCTTGCATCTTTTACTATCTCGCTACCACTATGCCTCGTTCCAAGGAAAGATACACGTGGATCGGGAGCTTGAAGATGGGTGACTATAGCTACTCGGACTTCAGAGATATCGATCTTTGGACGCGCTATAACACGTCTCTCTATTTTGCCATCGTCACGATGGCGACTGTCGGCAAAAGATCTTTCCTCCTGTTTTTCGGCAATATGACATGACTACTTGTTTGACAAGAGTTAGGGGTTTGAAAATACAAGGTGCATTATCACCTTGACAGTGTTAATCTCTGGATGAACCGGTTCTGTGATTTTCAAGAATAGGTAACTTCTCGATAATTTGGCTGCGCGCAAGTGCTAAATAGTGATTCTCAGCTAACTAGTTCAGATGGAAATGCCATTTTTCAAAAGAGGGAAGAAGATAAATTACTTACTTCGAATTGAGGTGAGAACCTTCTTTTATGGACTGATCCGGGTTCTGTTTTTCAGGCTATGGAGACATCCACGCAGTAAATGTCAGGAGATGATATTCATAATGATTTATGTGTCTTTCGACATGATCCTCAGTGCTTACTTGCTTGGTAACATGACGGCATTGATAGTGAAAGGATCGAAGACGGAAAAGTATAGGGATAAAATGTCTGAACTCATCAGATACATGAATAGGAATAATCTTGGAAAGCAAATTAGCAATGAAGTCAAAAACCATTTGCGAATCCAGTATAGTCACCAGGACACTGAGGTCACCGCTCTTCAGGATATTCCAAACTCTATCCGCACAAAGGTATGACCATGTCTCGATGCATTCCATATTGCAGTGGAAGATGAACACCATTTCGCTCAATCTCATGTTTTGGCAATTTGATATGAGTCAGGTCGATGCGGTTATACACAGTTTCCTCGACATACAATTTCAGATATGTTTGACCCTCACAATTGAAAATATAGCAGCAAGTATAAAGTTGCAGCAAAAGGCAACGTAACCTTAAGTGTGAAGTTGGGGACAAGCAAAATGAAGACTATATAACCAATCTTTTTGCCTCGCTATTTTTCAGGATAGAAGATAGCTATGTGCCCTCACCCAGTCATACTTAGGATAAGGTTCTAAAGTGGATTTCTCATCATTGGTAAACAGCGTGCCTATTCTTGCCTTAACTAGATTGGTATTTGATATACGTATCGTTCAGCACTTAAAAAAAATATATTGAGATGCTTTAGGAGTCGTTGTTGTTCCTTCTCTTGAGATGAAGAGAGTCAGGGTCAACCTTTACGTTAAGGATGAACAAACAGACCGACAGGGCAAATGTCCAGCTGCATTTTCTGGCGAGCATCTCAATCTCATGTCAATTAGTATGTGTGATTTGTAAGCCTAGAGATGGAAATAAGTCCATTGTTCAGACTTCCAATTAGTATGCAGCAGAAATAATTTGTCTACGAAGCATGTTTTATCCGGTCTCTATTCTTCTTTATCGAAACCTTTCATGAAAAGAATCAGCCAGTGCATCCTGTACTGCAGTCTCATTGTCTGTTTACATGGCTATAACTCATGAGAGGCCAAATCGTTGTGTTTGATGTCATTTGTAGTTATTAACTGTATAGCATTTGATAGGTGTGTAGCTCACTAGTTCTTGATCTAATATATATTTACCCTTTACCAAAAAAAAAAAAAACTGTATAGCATTTGATATGTTGTCATGTATCAGTTGCATAATTTTCCTCGTAAGTCAGTAAAATATATGTTTAATGACTAATCCTTTCTATGCTGCAGATCCAGCAAAAGTTGTATGAGCCAGACATTACTAAAGTCTCTCTTTTCAAGGGCTGTTCTCCAGGATTCATCAAGCAGATAGTAAGCCGATTTGTTAAACGTACTCAATTACGTTAATAAGCTAAAAGACGGTTCTGTCTGCTCTTTTTTGCTTACCATCTACTTAATATACAGTAGAAATAATAATATAACAGGAAGAAAACTTGATCATTTAAGCCTCTTCTTCACTCTTGTTTATCAGGCAGTGAGAGTGCATGAGGAACTTTTCCTCCCGAGAGAAGTGATCATAGAACAGGAAACTGTGGTTGACCAGCTATTCATCCTCTGTCATGGTTCTCTGGTATGACTTCCCTACCAGTGAATCTGCACTATCTACTTCATTCCTGTCCATCTCCATAAAGAACTGTTTGTATTTCCCTTTAACTAACTCAGCTATCTAAATAATATGGCGACAGTTCCTGAATCTTACACTTTAGTAAAAATTGACTTAGTCTTGCGAAGATATACTTTCTTGAATGGAAATGAGCTTAGGATGACACCATTTCCAGTGAGGCAAGCCTCAATTGACTTGCACTGCGAATAATTTCTTGCATTTAGGCTTATTAATTGTCTGTATGTGTGGCAACTGAGCCAAGTTGAAGTATTGATACCACCAGAATGCATGTCCGGGGCATCACTGAGGTCAAGTCTAGATCCCTCACTGTTTGAAACTGGGACACTGTTCAAATGTCTGTGTATGAGATCAAACAGCGGAAAGAAGGAACTTTTAGCGTCACGATACACTTGCTATTTTGATTTTGTGATTTGTATGGACATCAAGTTAAAGTTTAGCACGGTAACCTTTGTGTTATCATGTTCAAATTGGATTAATTTGCTATGCTCGATTGATTTGTTGGCAGGAAGGAATTCGAAAAGAAGACGATAAAGAGGAACTTGTCCAGATGGACTCGCCAAGTTATAGCACGCTAGAGCAATCCAACTGCTCTGTAATACCACTTTTCCTTATACTGTTCGTGCTAGTGAACTATGCAAGATCTTACGCCTCAGCCAACAATCCTTTACCGAGATCCTCGAGATACATTTTCTGATGGACGCATTATCTTGAAGAACCTTATTGAGGTGATTCATGTGCCGATGCTCGACTCTTTTCGCCAGTCCAAGTTCCTATGATTAATCTGGCAAAAGAAAAAAATTAACAAAAGGAAAAACAGATTTACTCAATCGCGACGTTTATGAAATTGACAGGAAATGACCCGAGCGTCAGCAAGAAGCTGTTGGAATCGGATACCACACTTTATATCATGAAGCATGAGTCAGAGCTCGCGACGAGGCTGAACTGTGCTGCCTATGATGGAGATCTACATCGCTTGAAGCATCTGGTAGCTGCTGGAGCGGATCCTGGCTTGACGGATTACAATAAGAAGTCGCCTTTGGTATGATTCCTCGATTGCTTGATCATCTTGGCATCTATAATCTGTATGAGGGTGGCTGAAAAATCCAATTCTTACAAGTATTAAGCTCCATCATGGGCCTCTTTCCTTTAAATCATGATTATGCAAGTGCTGAGGGGGAACGCAACATTTGGCATTCCTAGAAAAGATTATGGAGCCAGCTCCGTGAAACATACAATTTTCTTAGCACGCCGCCTGAAATTCTTCTTGTTTTCTACTAACAGCATGTTGCTGCTTCAAGGGGACATCAGGAAATCGTTTCTTTCCTAATCAAACAGCGTGTATGCATTGACAGTCCAGGTTAACCATTTCGTTCGTCATAATGGCTTGTATCTATATTATGCATTGCGTCTGCTTTTCATATTGACGGTGACCTTCACACGCGATTAGTAAATCATTGCAGTTGCTTGCTGTCTAATCAGATGAATCTGGAAATACCCCACTGCTGGAAGCTATCAAGCACGGCCACGATCAGATCGTTCCTTTACTTGTCAAAGCAGGCGCTTCACTGATGATAGATGATGCTGGCGGTTTCCTCTGTACCGCCGTCGCAAGAAGGGACACAGATCTCTTGAAGAGGACTTTGGATAATGGAATCAACCCCAACGCGAAAATTACGACTCCCGAACCCCACTTCATGTAGCTGCTTCTGAAGGGTCGTACTCGGTTGCAAATTTGCTTCTCAAAGCAGGAGCAAGCGTTTTAGCTAAGGACAGGTTCAAACCGAATGCAATTCATTCAAAATCAATTAGCTGCTATTTAGAGGATTTTATCATCCCAGATGCATTCATATCTCGCCATAAGTAATCAATATCTTCATTCTTGTAGATGGGGAAGTACTCCACTCGATGAAAGCCGTCTAAGCGGAGACAAGAATCTCATCAAGCTGCTCGAAGATGCGCAGACTCTTCAAATCTCTGAAGTTGCTGACTCAAGCCATCTTCAAGGTGACTACTTCTCTAATAAACCATAATATGCCAGGATACAGCCGGGGTACTGTACGAAAATATTGTATCATCTGCGGATTTATGATCAAATCCAAAAAGGATCGGACGAGTACCCGTTTCTTTCGCAATCTTCCACCTTTGATGGTCACAGGATGGCAATATCATCTACATAGTCCTTTTCTTTCTTAGGAGATGGCATTCTAGTTGCATATTACATCTTCATCGTGTCTTTTTCCTGTACCTGGGGCGGCTCAACGTATGAAGAAGGCCATTTAGTTCAAGACCATCTTTGTAAACTACAAACAATCTTTCGTTGTGCGCAGCAGCTAGGTTGCAGAAGAGGAAATGCACCGTGTTTCCTTCCCACCCCTGGGACGCGAGGGACGAGAGAGGAAGGCAAGGGATCATACTATGGGTTCCAGACCCTGCAGGAGCTGATCGAGGAAGCGAAACAGCGGCTCGGCGTCGAAGCGGACTCGTGCATCTTAGCTGAAAACGGCGGCAAGGTAACCGACGTTGACATGATCAGTGATGGCCAGAATCTGTACCTGACGAGCAGCGGCGCGCGATGAACGGCAGCAGCACCAAGGCGGATGATGGTCGGCGCGTTTCCTGCTGTGGACTAGCTTGCTCGCAGTGGAAACTTTATCATTCCTCCTTTTTGTCATTGTATCAAGAACCATTGCTTGCTGAGTATATATGCTAGTTTTCTTACTTACTACGGGTGCATTTGGGTTAAGCTTTATAAATACTGAAAATCAAAGCTATTTAGGAAGATATGTTTTGTGTTTGGTAATCTCTTTGCAAATGGATTTTGAGTTAAACATGTGTTGAGTAAAAAAACCTTTTGTCATAGGCTTTAGATATATTTTATTTATATACATATTTTTATTTTTTTTAAATGAACCAAGCCCTTTGCTGGATTGGCGAAGAGATAGGACCGCCGAAAAGCTAGATCTCGGCGCCGATGGCCATCAATTGAGGTCGCTCGAGGCTCGGGCAACCCTTGATGATCTCACCGGCAACCCTCGGCCGGGTCACGCAGCCATTGCCGGAGGTCGCCCGACCTTAGGCGATCTCAATCGACGGCTACCGACACGAAATCTAACTTGTTGGCTGTTATAGCCCTTTGCCGGTCCAGCGAAGGGTTGTCTCCTTTATTTAATAATTTTTTTTTAATCTAGGTAAAATCGAAAGCTTGAAGAATTTGTGAGGATAATTTTGGAAGGAAAAAATTTGTTTTAGTATTTGACAAAATGCTAAAACTAATTTTAGGCTGGATTGGCGAAGAGATAGGACCGAAAGCCTAATACTAGTCTCTATTAGTATTAGGCTTTTAATTTTTCCAAAATCGGTATTTAGTCGAAAGCTCGTTCAAAAGGTTGTCAAACGATCTAGCTTTCCTTAAGAGTTTTGGAGGCTAAAAAGCCCATCAGAAATGCGGCTGAATTAAATGCACGCTACGTTCATGCCAAAAGCAACCATCCATTAGGTAATTTACTTACTGGACAGAAAATAAATTTACTATAAACTTAGGCAGATTATTATTTTTCAATCGAATATCATGAACCATATGACCCACAAAATTTATGACAGAAAAAATGGAAATTGCATTATATGAAGAAAAAGCCACGAGAAGATGTGTATCGGGTAAATTACTACTATCGGCCAGGAAAAATTGCGAATGCCGAAAAAAAAAATTATGATCGATTAAGTTGAATCAGTCTCGTCTTTAAGAGAACTAACCTAGGACCTCTAATGTCAGATATGACCAATTTCTATTTAGCATGTGAATTTCCATGTGGATCTTCATATGTAACATTATAAAATATTGGTATGAAAGTGTAATTAAATTCTAAAATTCTCAAAAAATATAATCAAATCATGAAAATCTTCAAATCGGTGCGATTAAATCGTTATGTTAACTTCATCCGACTTGATTAACAAAAAATATTAATGTGATATTTTATTTATTATTTTCTCTCTCTCATGTGATTGCCAATTTGGACGAATAGTTCCAAATTCCATTTAGGTTCCATTTAAAACCTACCCGTCAAAAATAAATTCTCTTATTTTGAAACTTGAAATCTACTTGCATATATTAGAACCTCGAATTGGATTAGTTCTTACTTGTCCGGTTCTACATTGGAACCATGCGCACACTCTTAGTGCCGATGAGGCTAAAATATGAAGGACGGGCCAAAATGACACTATTTTATTACAAATCTGATTTTTTATAATCTCAATATTATTTAAATCTTGTCGTCATAACTCGCTTAGTAACGCGAGGAGAAAAAGAAAAAGGAGAGGGATTTAGTTGTAATTCCACGTAGGATCCTTGAAGCATACGCACAAGGGTATCTATCATCCATTTTCTTTTTATAGCAATAAATCTCCTTTTTTTCGATAATAATAATACTATTATCGCTATTCATGCAATTACAGCTATATATATTTTCTTTTTATATAAAAAAAAGGAAATAACGAAAAGAATAAATGCAAAACCTTGGTTATTAAGAAACGAATTTTATGACAAAAAATAAAAATAAAAAGAAACGAATTTGACGAAACAGAAATAAGGAACACCTGCCGCGTTCTCAGAAGAAGACGAAGAAGAAAGAAGAAGGAAGAAGAAGAAGAAGCAGCGAAGGGTGGGGGCGTTGAAAATGGCGTTGCAGTGGATGATCCTGACGTACGTCGTCGCCGCCGAGGCGGCGGTGGCGTTCCTCCTGACGCTGCCGTCCCCGAAGTTCCTGAAGAACCACCTCGTCTCCTTCGTCTCCCTCGTCCTCCAGCCCTTCCTCTTCGTTGTCCCCTTCGCCGGATTCCAGCTCCTCGGTCAGTCCCCCTTCCCCCCACCGTTCCTTCGATTCGACGCTAGGTTTCCGGCGGTCCTCGGTTTGCTCCGCCCGCCCGGCGGGAAGCGCCGATTAGATTCGGAATCGCTCGGCTTCTCCGAGATCTCGTCGGCCGGTACGGCGGAGGTTTGTCCCCGTGCGCCGCTGTTTCTGAGCGCGTGTGTGGGGGTGTTTTCTGTGCAGATATATATTGGAAGAGTGAGCACCGCTTGAGTTGCACGTCCGACATCTGCACCGCTGCCGAGAAGAGACCGATACGAGAAAGCGGTGAGTCGAATCGATCTTCTTCCCGCTCCCGTCTTGAAAGTTTCTGAAGTTCGATTTCGTGTGAGATCTGGGGTTTTGGCCCCCTCTGTTTTTAGCCCTTAGGGAGAGCATTGTGGTGTGCATCGGGTAGGAAGCGCTGCAATGCTTGCTCTGCTGTCGAAAATTGCTCAATGACCGGCTGCAAGGAGAGGTTTGGCTAGTGATGAGGGAGGCGTGAAGTAATCGAAATTTATTGGTCGAAATAAAATCAGATGGCGGTATATGTGCACAGTTCCGTCTGGAAAGATGGCACGAAAACATGACCGTGTATGAAATATCCTGCAATTCATGTATAAAATTGAAGGTTTCGTGTGGAGAGCCTACATGAATGCCTTGGCAAGCATTATATGGAATTACTGAACTTCCACGTTAAGTATCGCATTGCGGAATTCAGAGGTGGTATTTTAATGATAAAGAAGGTATCAATTTCATCCAAGAAGCTCACTTGATGGCATGAAGAAAAAGTAACCGGAGTTTTTTTTTTTTTTTTTTTTTTTTGGCAGAAAAGCAAGTTTCTTGTTTTTATTTTAGTTCATTTATCAGGTAGCTTGAATAGTTAACCTTAAGGGTGGCCAGTGAGGAGTAGGATGAGTTTAAATGCTCAGGTGATCTGCAATAGACTTTTCCTAGAAGAGTAATGCTAGCTTTACTAAGACCGGTTCCCAATTGGTATATAAATTTATATGATAGATTTTTATTGGGTGTTAATTGTAATTCACTTGTATGTATGTCCAGTCACCGTCTGCCACATTACTTAGGTACCAGCTTTGAACACTAACCTTAGTACACTTACTGTTTCCATGATACTGTTTCCATGAGAAAGGATTTTCTCATTAATGTTTTTGTAGCTTCCATACTCTGGCAAGTCTTAAGTCATTCACCTTAGTTTGGCTGGGTCTGTTTTTTAAGATGAAGGAAAAGGGAGCACCAAATTGTAGTTTTGCCGTGAGCTTGTGAGGGAGCTGTTTGAATTTGCTAGATGGCAGCTGAATCTTCCACAATGATCAGCCAGACATTTCCATCCTCTTCTTGAGATTTTTGGCTTGCAAATCAACTTCATGTAAATGACGGTGTTTGATTGCCTAGTTTTATTCTGCCTTTGACTTAAAGTGCCTTTGCAAAAGCTTTCCTCTCCTTCCAAAGAAGATTAGTCCTCCTTGTTGCAGAAACTTGAGTAGGCTCACATCGAGTACATACCTGTAGTGAGCTAATCATTGGCACATTCTTCCCGTCATGGTTTTTTTTCGCAATTATTCTGTTTCTCATGTGTACATTTTTAAGTCAAATGAAGGTTTTCATGTGGACAGCTTACATGAATGCCTTGGCAAGCATTTATAGGTTGAATCCCACACTGAAAACGGAATTACTGAACATCCCCGTTAAGTATCGTGTCGTGGAATTCAGAGGTGGTATTTGATATATGTTTATTTACTGTCTGCCACATTACTTAGATACCGGCTTTGAACACTAATCTTAGTACATTTATCTTTCCATGGGAAAGGATTTCCTCATTAATGTTTTTGTAGCTTCCATACTCTGGCAAGTCTAAGTCATTCACCTCAGTTTGGGTGGGTCTGTTTTTTTAGTTGAAGGAAAAGGGAGCACCAAATTGTAGTTTTGCAACGAGCTTGTGAGGGAGCTGTTTGAATTTGCTAGATGGCATCTGAATCTTCATAATGATCAGCCAGATATGAAGAAATCTTCTTGAGATTTTGGCTCGCAAATCAACTTCATGTAGATGATGGTGTTTGATTGCCTAGTTTTATTCTGCCTTTGATTTAATAGTGCCTTTGCAATAAGATTCCCTCTCCTTCCAAAGAAGATTAGTCCTTCTTGTTGCAGAAACTTGAGTACGCTCACATTGAGTACATGCCTGTAGTAAGCTAATCATTGGCAATTTCTTCCCCGTCAAGGTTTTTCTTGCAATTATTCTGTTTCTGTGTACATTTGCCTAGTCCAATGAAGGTCATCTTGCTACTCCACAGCTTTTTAAAGGTGTTGCTACTTTCACTGATGGTAGGCATCAAGTGAAAATATGTAGCATGATGTGGGGGAAATTGAAATAACTTCCATTTATCTTGAGTCGTTGTCTAGCTTCTGATAATTACCAGGGTATTTTAGCAGTAAGAGTGAACTTAATGGGTCCAATGTTTCCTGAGATATTTATCCACAATTGGCATGACAAAGCTCTGTTGCTCTGGGTTTGTTTTGGCCTTATCTAGATCTTTATAGATGATGATGGGCTCAAATGCTGATAGTTTTCTTAACCAGATTAGGAACTTCACATTGCTATATTTCCCTTGATCTCATTGTGAAAATGTTCATCAACTATCATTTACCTTTTGCCAATTGACTTTTGGGTGCACTTATGCCTGCCATACAGATCTATAAAGCTCAAAGGAATGTGATTTTATGTGCTTCAGCCTGCCTTCTTTACTGGTATGCAGCCATTTCGGGAAACCTATTAAGTTTCTTTCATATAATATAAAGTTGTATGCAGATCCTAATCATGCTGATGTGAACATGTATGCAGGTGCATCTATCGCATTTGCAAATACTACAAAGAAATTCAGAAGTTGGAGGAAATAGAGAAGAGGTTCAAGGATCAGTAAAAATCATCCGTGTTCTCTAGTTCCCAGGATGCTTGACTGAGTTACCTCTGGATGAAGTGGCTACTGCCTCTAGAAGTCTCCTCTTTGCCTTGACCTTTTTTCTTTTCCCCAATCTGTGTACTTTCCATACTTGATTTTCACGTACCTCAAGTTTCTCTAGCTAGACTAGATACTTTACCGATGCATAATATGACATGCCTATTTGTTTCTTGCTTGTGTTCATTGAGATATATTGCAGATACCGGTTTAAGCAAATTAGAATCCTATATTTAATTTAGTGTTTTAAGTAGGAGTTAGGCTTGCTTGGTAACCTCTCAGTTTTCGTCTAGCTGCTTGACTAAATTGCCATCGAGCCTGATCCTGAAATAATCCAAACTTAATAGATAGTTTTTCATAGTCCCCAAATGCAAAGTTCCCTCGGTGGTGCTGTTAAGGTTTCTCAGGTTCTTTCAGAGTTTCCCAGATTTGCTCAATAGATGAACCTTTCCTTCCTTGTTGCAAGAATCATGGGTTTTAACCCCGTGTGATTTGAGACAAAGTGCATATTGTGTACAAACCGCACTTCACTGCAGTGGGACAAGGTGGACGATTTGCTGGGGGCCATGTAAGCCTTTCGAAATGCATTGACTTGACAGGTTGGTTGACCATCTCGGGCCTGCTTTATGGGACTAGTAGTTGCAGTCCAATATGACAACGTCGGTTGTATATTAAATGGAAGCAAGTAGAGCACTTCCATATTAAAATGGAAGTGGTAGTGGACCAGGTTGGTTATCAGATCAAAGGAGATGGACTCGCAATTTACCCCAGATGTATCTCTCTGTGTTTGGTCAGCAAGTAGAGCACTTCCATATTAAAATGGAAGTGGTAGCGGACCGGGTTGGTAACAGATCAAAGGAGATGGACTCGCAATTTACCCCAGATATATTTCTTTGTTTTTGGTCAGCTTTTTTCCTTCCTTCACGTTTTAGATATATGACGGTGAGAAATCCATGCATTTAACCACCGGAAAAGCAATAAAAGGGAAGGAAAGGATGAATGCGACAATCCATCCTCCTTGAGACCAGCTTAAGATATGGCATCTTTTTAGGGGTATCCAATTGACAAAAAAAGAGCAAACTGGAGTCTCCAGCGGACATTGTCTCCAACTGCTGTGGTTCATTTGCATGGCTATGGGTTTCATAAGGATTAAACCGTTTTCTCGATGTCGGATCTTGTGTTACTTTTTCTGGACTGACTCACTGGACCGATCTCTCATTCAGACAATCAACGGCGGGGTTCAGGATCGTCAAACCAGACAAAGCCCTGTGCAGGCGGTCCCGCTTCTAGAAATCTGACATGGCCATTGGTGAAGTCCTCACCTATCTAGAATCGTCAGACCTAGAAACATTAAACATTCGCAGTTTGAATGCTCCTACATTGGTTTGAAAATGAGGAGTAAAATCAAATTATCAAATTTTTATCTAGAAACGTCAGCAAGTACAATCGAAGTGAAGGAGGCGAGACCCTCAATAGTTAGTTCCAAGACCCTGTGTAGTGCCCTAGGAGCACTTTCTTTAGCATATGGCACGTCTTGAGTTTTTGAGGGTGTCAATCGCGCATATAATGAGAAAATTCGGTCGCATAAAATCGCAACTTTCTTTATTTAGCTGTTTAGAAAGTGCCCTAGAGGTACTATTTAGCGGAATCTCTTCGACCAACCTCTCAAATCCGCAAATGAAATGGCGAGCGAATATGCGGACTAATGGAACGACAGACTTGGCTTTTGGGAAAAATGGTCGGTTTATTGCAAAAGAGTGGCTTGAATTTCTCGTGACCGGAGCATGTGTAACAGATGGTTTCAACCTAATAACCCGGGGTGTCGCTGTGGATGGCAGGTAACACGCATTTTACCTGTTCAAAGTTTCTGAGATCACGTCTTCTGTTAGAGGTTTTTGGACGATTTTGTCAATGAAATCAATAGTCAAGTCTCTTCAAGACCCATCTGTCATGGCAGAATATGCTGATCCGGCGGGGAAATCAACCCCTCTATTCCCATCGAACCCGTTCGTAGCTCCAAGGAACCGAAACGACCCGACGGTCCGTGGTAAAAACGAGAAAAAAAATTGCCAGATCCTCCTCCCCATTTGTGGAATATAGTGTGTGTGGTCTTCGATACGATTCGCGAGGGGGAAAATTCCAAGAGCACGGCTTTGCACCTTGGAATGAAGGCTTTGGCCTCGCTGACTCTGCCGACCTGTGCCGCTCATTCTGATACATGTTGCTGGCAGCTTCTTTAGGTTGTCTCTTCCTAAAATGATCCTGATCACTTTATAAGTACTCTGGTTGAATTACTCCTATCATATTAAAACATCTCTAAGAATATCTATGCCATTCTGAAGATACCTAAGTGCGTGCGATGCTTTGTCTACTTTCATCCATGCGTATACATACGTAGGATGATACGAGTGTGTCTATAGAATCACTTAAAGCACTCTTGCAAGATGGCGAGGTCAGTCTTTGAGTGATGAAATTGATGGTGTGTGTGAAAAGAAGCGTGGTTTTCCTGGTCTCTTTCACATAGTGATGTCGGTACATTTCAATTTTCGGAGTAAAGACCAAAACTTAGTACATCAGTAAGCTCAAGCAATCGGTGTTCGACGTACTATAATAACTTGTGTGAAGACTCGGTACAATTTCTTCGGAAGTTTTGTTAGAAGGAGACATACGACCAAACCTCAAAACCTGCCTTTGGCATCCAAAAAGAATACTGAGAACAACTAATTGCTATTAATCCAAGGAATAATTAGTCTCTACAAACAAAAAAAGGAGAATGGTATAACAATAACTAATGACCAAAAAATGATTTTCCTATTCCAAGGTTCAAAATGATCTCTTGAGGTTCTTGAAATCCGCCGATTCGATGCATTCCAATCCGGCTCGATATGGATTCATCAGTTTCAGCAGCTCGGTCGCCTTTTCCTTCGCTTCATCGGCGCAACCGATTTGCAACAGCAGCAAGAGCTTTTGAAATGCACCAACTTGAAGAGCCTCCGCCAAGGCCATCTCTTGATGATCTCTGCTCTCATTCTTGCAAAGCCTCCAAAGAGACAATACTGCGAACTCAGTCGCCGTCCCCGGCACACGCAAGATCTTCTTCACTAGGATCGGCACGGTCAGCAGATTCGCATAAGCCTTTTCTCTCCCTTGTTCACACCCTATCAGTCCGTGAAGAACGCCGAGAGCCTTCTCACATACGCTCCTATCGCTGGAGTCGACGAGGATTTCCAAGAGCTTGGAGACCAAAGACATCTCGACAAATGCCAATCTCTCCTCATCACCGCAACCATTAGAAGAAATGAGGTTGAATGTCACTGAGAGAGGCTTTCGTGATCGTCGGGCTAATCGGGTGTTCGATGAACTTGACCAAAGTTTCGCGTAATCCTTCCGTGTATGCCAATGCCTCGGTTTGTTTCTCATCGCGAGAAAGCTCATTGAGGGTTAAAATGGCATGTTTCTTGAATTCTGTATCTCCATTCTTCAAGAACCAAACCAAGCAATTGAGAGATGACCGTGATGCCAAGTAGTGACGAGCATCAATATCGAGTGGGAACATCCAGCTCAATGCACATAATATTTCTTCCAACAGATTTGCGCCGATTTGGCTATAATCAGATGCAGCTGCGAATGCATCGAATGCCCTGCTCAACGTGCTCGCCGCCCCGTTCGCAACGATGCAGCGCCGGTTCCGCTCGCTCTCGCCTCCCCACTTCTCGATCCTCCCCACCAATTTGGCGCACTCGGCGTGATCGACGCACTGCGACGCGTCATCGATACCCGAAAGAACCTCGGACACCTCAAATGGGGTGACGGGGACGCGCGGGTGGGGATCCTATTGACCCCGTGGCGGCAGTTCTCGGTGCACCACTCCTGGATCATGCTGCGGAGCACGTGGTTGGGTATCTGGTCGAAGCTCGAGAGCACCATGTTGGTCACGGGGCACGTGAAGTTGCCGGCCTCGAGCCACCGCTCGATGCTCTCGCGGTCGTACGTGATGCCGGACGACAGCGTGACGGGGTCCCCTCATGAGCTCGAGCGAGATCGGGCACACGAAGTGGTTCGGGATCACGAGCTCCTGCAGCTCTAGCTCCCGACGACCGCCAATGCCGCCCTCTTGCTTCTTGCCTCCGTTGTCGCCGGCATTCGATCTCCTCCTCCTCCAACCGAAACCCATTTCGCGACTCTCCCTCACCTACCAACCAACGCAGAAAAAGAAGTGATTTTGCAGAGACCCGGACGTCAAAGATGGGATTTTGAATTGTGGGTTCGACTTAAGAAGGGAAAGGGAAGAGCCTTTTATATGTCGATAAAGTCTCGGCTTCTTCCTTACAATTTTCACACGGTATTCAAAGTTCACACACAAGCACGGCCCGGTATTTAATCCGAGAACCAGTCGATGACTTGAACAGAGGAGTAGGAAGAAGGATTCAAGAAAAGTGTTCAGACCGACCGACCGACCGAGGAGGGGGAGAACGAGGGATGCGGGTCGTTTGATCAGGAGCGCAAGATTTTGAATATTGACCGTTGAATGGGATTCGCGACGGTATGAATCCAACCGTCAAAGAGGGGCGGGGAACGGTGAGAAAAAGTAGCAGATCGCTGAACCTGTCAAAGGCTTCGGCATAATATTATTGTAAACGCAATCGAGGGCAGAGTCGCAGGGACGGCAACGCCATTAAACAGAATACTTTGTTGCTTTTGACGTTTGACCCTGAGCTTGGCGTGACTTGTGTAAGGCTTTGACGAGTCAACGGAGGAGATCCTGCTGCTCCTTTGCCTCACTGTTACTTTGCATGAGCTCTTGTTGCCTCGTGTCGTATGAAAGGAAAACTTGTCTTTGCTGGGTTCCTATCAAACGCATCCGATGGGCACCGGTGGATTCAGTACGTTCGCCGGCTGATTTAGTCTTAAGTCTTAATGCGAAATTCCAAAATAGCCATTTCGGCCAATGAAATTTTCGCTGAAAATCGTTGACGTAACGGTCTAGTCATCGCCAACCATCCTACGTAGCATATTATAGCGTCGATGATTTTCCAACAAAAATTAGTTGAGAGAGTTATATTGGAATTTTGCATAGGGTTTAAGATTCAGTTGGTAATATTGAGAAATTTAGGATTAAATTGATGTCCATACAATAATTTATACCAATTGATAAGTTTAGGATCAAATTTGTGTCCATACGATAGATTTAAGATAATTGGACAATTTTCCTGTAATTTTGGGTCTATGATCTAATGTGAATATTCAATTGTAACATGGAAAATATTTACATTGTTTAAAGGGAAGCTTGGATACTTAGCAAGGATTCTCGTACGTGGTGAATAATTAAATTCCAATAAAAATGAAATCTTTATGAGATTAATATTTCACGTTGTAAGGGAAATCGTGCGTATGAATCGACTAAATATTTTTGAATGGGCTTTAGGTAATATAGGCCTTAGGAGTGGAGGAACAAACACGTGCCTATAGATTAGGTAAAGTCTAGTCATGACAATTTTTAGCCTTGCATGTGAAGACACTCAAGCACGATCCAAATTCACCAAGAAAAGCTTATATGACACGACTTACTCGGAACCGACGAAACTTGAAATGCTTTTACCAATCAACTCGTATCGATATTCAATATACTTTGGTAATGATACGAAATGACACGATCATGACCACGCAATGCTTTGCATGCCGTGCGTTTTTGACATTACTAAGCAGATATGATTACATACTTGAACTATCCACGTAAATTTCGAATATCATATATCTAAAATCTAAGGATCCTGCAAGACATGAGTTTTTCCGTGGAGACAAGCATTTTTTCCCTGGTCAAACATGTGAAAGCTCTTTTTTTTCACCCTAGTGTGCGATGATTTGCTTTGTTGTCTGTCCGTTTTTTTGCCTAAATGTGTGTGAAAAGAAGTTGAACAACATAGTACTAATGCGGCTACTCAAGGACCGGGGCAGTCCACTTGTGACATTTCGATCATTCACATGCACTCATGCTGAGTTGAGTTCGGGAGTTGTCCAGCTTTTGATTCCTTTTTGACTTCAAAGGCTTACAGAATCGAAGTGTCGAGCAGGGTTGTCTTCGGCTTGTCTAATTTCTCGGGCCCCTATTCTTTTGTGCGTCCGAAAAATGATAAGAGCACTTACTTGAATGAATCTAGAAGCCTAGAAGGGGAAAAATAAAGAACAAGCAAATGAGAAAAGAAGAATCATCGCACATGTTTGTCCATTGCAGAACAGATTGCAGGAATGATCTCGGTTGCTTCACTTGCATTGATGCACACCTATTTGAGTATTACCCCTGATTTGAAAAATCTATCATGCAATGAAACGAGATGAGAAATTGGAATTCTATAGTTTTGCATGAGGCGCCTAGGTCGTTCGGAGGTCCTAATGTTCATCATATTGTACGAGGATTAACACGATGATCACCCCGGTCGTCAATCACACTTAAAAAGGAGGTTCGATTTTATACGAAATGTAATCTCACTCTCTGGTAAATGCTAATGCTTAGTGATCGGGGGTGAGGCTTTGTTGTTTGAATCAAGTCCTTAATCGAGGGAGGGAGAGCTAGGGAGTCAATTTGCCCTGCCCTGTAGAAGGGGGACCGAAGTTTACCCAATTTGAAATTTCCAAATCGTCGATGTGGAAAATCTAAATCTTTGATTCCGCACACGATTACCCCTTTGCATCGAAGTTCCAACTAATCGCCTAATTCGTACACGGAAGCAGCCTTGACAAAACCCCAGTTTTGAAGTCGTCAAAATCCCCCATTGAAGAAGCCCCTCTAGGCCTAGTCTCTGCAATTGCTGGCTAATTCAGTCGCCTCCCCTTGTGCATGGCCAACTTAAAAACACGTCTTCCGTCATTTTGACCACCTCAACATGCGTTTCCCCACGACAAGGTCAGAGAATAACATATTCCAACGATGTCGACGTATGCTTAAAAGCCTCCAGAAAAGTGCACCTAAGACGAGCACCCGGGACACGGGAAAAGCTTTCAAATCAAGTGGATCTTTCTCGATCGAGGGAAAGCGACCACCATCTTTCAGCGCGTTTGATTTGGCTTTTTGAGGAATGTATTTGCAAAATTGCAAATACCTTCGAGTGAATGGGATTTTCTGAAATGCAAATATTGTTTGGTAAAATTTACATTAAAAAACAATTTTGGCTTAATAAAATTTGCATTTATAATTGACTTTTATTAAATTAGAAAAGCATAAATATATTTGTATTTTTTTTTTAAGTCCGGCCACAAGACTGCTGGATCCGACAACTGGATGGTCGAATCTGGCCCTCGGACGGTCGTCGGGGTCAAGCGACCCCAGGCGACGGCCGCCCGAGGTCGCGCGACCCTAGGCAATCAGCAACCCAAGCGGCCGCTGGGTCGCGTGATCAGGCACGCTCGATTGCCTGGTCATGCGACCCAAGATCGCCTAAGGTCGGTGACTGGTCGCTCGGTCGAGCAACCCTTAGGCGGCGGTCGCCGGGCGCGCAACCCTTGGTCAGTCGGGGTCATCGGCCTCCGATTGGCTTCTACATCTAGTGCATGAATATTGACGAACAGTACAACTTGCATTCCAAAAATTCAAATTCCCAATGGACCTCTATCCCTCCATTCCCCAAAGGCCTTTGAAGCCCCTTGGAAATGTAATTGCATCTCCCACAGTTCTCAAAAAAAATTGAACCAAACACTACTTGCATTTTTGCTCCAAAACCCTTTAGAGCCCTAAAGCCCCTTCCCAATGTTGAACCAAACAGGGCCTTTTATCTTGTAACAGAAAACAATCTTTGTTTAGAGATTTAGAAAAAATCAGACGCCCTCTCTCAACGTCAAAAGTTCTCGTGCAGATGTTACAGATGACCAACCTGAGTTGGGAGGGGCCAAATCGGAAATTGTTTTCTACCGCTAACACTCAATTCACCAAACATTTACATCAAAATCTCACGACAACCATCTACACTAGCTTTATTCACGCCGGGAAATAAATGCTATACAAAATTCGAACACATCACCCAAAAATACAACTCGCTCGTCAGTATGCAACTCCCATGTATAAATCGCTCGTCGATCCGCCTTTCAGGCAAGCGGCATCAGTTTCTTCGGAGCGGCAAAATCGCATCCCTCTTCTTTCACTTGGCACTCTGTTCACGACTTTGCATGGTCCATCACAGAGGGCTAACCAGCTCTGTGCTTCCATTGGTTTGCGACTTGCACCAGATTCTGTCGCAGACTCACATTAGATCCCATGCTTATTCTTGCCTAATATAAGGACTCGGGAGAGTAACTCATTTCTGTGCTGTAGAACGACTCATCTGCCCCAAGCCCGTACATGTTGGCATCCTTCTCTTCATCCCATTTAAGCACCTCTC
>CM024724.1:6510895-6554648 GCA_014182545.1 Eucalyptus globulus
CATGGAGCGATTTGCCTATAGAAGTGGAGTATATAAGGAAGCGTTCAGATTATATTGGTGTGTGCGCGATAGATAAATTCCAAAGTCTGAAGCTCCTTGTTCTTTGTCAATTCGATTGTTAAGCGTGAACTTGTACTCAAAAGAGAGTTTATACTTCTGCGAGACCTTGAGGAAGTGTAGTAGAGTCTTTACACTGTGGAATCAAGGGCCGGTGGGCTGTCAGTGCGGGAGAGTGGACGTAAGCTTGGATTAAGCCGAACCACTATAAACCTTATGATCTTATTCTCTTCCCTAAGCTGTTTTACTTTGATCATAACTCTATTTGATTATTAGAGTCTAATTTTCTTTTCATAGTCTATTACCAAACAGAGTTGGTTTAAAAGCAAAATTTTATACTTTACTCTACCAAATTTGTTTTCGCACCTATTCACCCCCTCTAGGTGGTCGTACTAGCTTTCACAATTGGTATAAGAGCTTGTGTACTCATTTAAGTTGAAGTGTTTTTACTTCAGAGTTAACGATCCATGGCTAGTATGTTGGCTCAGTGCGGTTGAAGGGCAAAGCAACACCAGACCGCCTTATTTTGATGGAAAGGAATACAGCATATGGAAAAACAAGATGAAGGCATTCCTAAGATCAAAAGATCCTCTGGAATGGGACGTGGTAGACAAAGGAATCATTCCTAAAGCTGCAGCAATCTCAGAAAAAGGAAAAGAAGCTGTTGAGTCCAGTGAAATGACTCAAGAAGAAATAACCAAGAAACAAGCTCTTGATGCAAAAGCAATTTATTCCTTATATTGTGCATTATATCCTACTGAATATAACAGAATATCTTCTTGTGAAACAATTAAAGAAGTCTGGGATAGATTGCACATCACCTATGAAAGAACTGATCGAGTGAAAGAAACCAAAATCAATATTCTACTTAGTCAATATGAAACATTCAAGATTAAACCAGGAGAATCTATCACCGACATGTTTAGTCATTTTTACAAAATCTAATGGTCTTGGACCCCAATGAATTAACAAGTTACTGCATGAACTTTCTAAAGATTGGAATCACATAAAGACCTCAACAAGTGAGACACAAAGAATCATGCCACTCTCCGTTGACAAATTGGTTGGCACTCTTCAGTCTTATGAAGTGGAGCAAATCAACGAAGATGAAGATCCCAAAGGTAAAAAAATCCATTACATTAAAATCTAATGACGATTCTGATGTCACAGATTCTAAAGACGATATGGACGATGAAGAGCTTGCTCTCATGATAAGAAGGTTCAGAAAACTGAATAGAAAAGGAAGAAGATTCAATCTAAAGAAACAAAGTTCTCAAAAGTTACAGAATAAATTAGCTGAGGATGATGAATCCAACAAGGATGTAATCTTCTTTGAATGCAAGAAAAAGGGACACATCGGACCCACATGTCCCTTACTGAAGAGAAAGAAAGGAAAAGCTGAGAAATACCGAAAAGCTCTTAAAGTAGAAACTTGGAATGATACCGAATGTGAAGAAAGTGATAATGATTATGCCAATATTTGTTTTATGGCACAATTAGAATGAAATTCAGACTCTGAGAAAGACTCAAACGTAGATAGTGAAATTGAGGTAAGTAATTTAAAAATTCCTACTAAAGTCTCTAAGTATATTGATGAATTGTGTCTTAGTCTCAAAACCTCTCTCAAGAGGATTTCCAAACTAAAAAGAGAAAATTCTGCATTGAAGCAACATGAGATTGTTTGGAAAGAAAAGATTAAAAATTTAGATAAAAGTGTTATTACTTTGAAAGAAAATGCAAACTATCTTTCAAAAGAAAATGCATTTTTGAAAAATGATATCTCAAATATTTCCAAAAGGTTTTCCATAGGATCTGAGAAATTAGAAAAGATTCTTTCAGCACAAAGACCTTACTTTAACAAATTAGGTTTGGGAATGACTGCTGAAACCATTCCTCTAATTGGTTTTCCTAAAGTAAATGAAAGAATTAAACAAAGACCAATAAAAGATTTTTATAGAAATCATTTTCAAAAATTCTTTATAAAACCTGTAGGCCGTAGTGCCCTTAAATGTTCTAAGTGCAATAGCTCAGAATATTTTGAAAAAGATTGTCCTATGGTTTGAAAACCCGTGAGGAAGGTTTGGGCAAAAACCGTATATCACACTAACTCCATTGGACCTAAGAAAGTATGGGTAACAAAGAAAGCTTGAGTTTTTTTTTTTTTAAATGCAGGTCACTATCAAGAAAAAGGTTAAATGGTACTTGGATAGTGGATGCTCAAGACATATGACAATAGATTCAAATTGTTTCATAAAGCTTATGCAAGTTAATGGTGGAAAAGTTTCTTTTGGAGGAAATAACAAAGGTAGAATTGTGGGATACGGAACCGTAAAGATTGGAAGTCTCACGATCAGTAACATTTCCTTAGTGGAAGGACTCAACTACAACTTTGCTGAGTATCAGCCAGCTGTGCGACACATGTTTCAAAATCAACTTTCAAGAAGGAATATGTTCAGGAACCAGTAAAGACTCCTTTCAACTTTCACGGGGCAAAGATATGGGAATATCTATCTCTTGGATATCAAACAAGAAAAATCCCAATGTCTAATCTCATATTCAAGAGGAAGTGAATCTATGGCACAGAAAACTTGGGCACACCAACATGAAGCAAATAGCCAAGATCTCAGCAAAGAAGCTTATTCTTGGACTACCCAAACTGACATACCAAAAATATAATCTATGCACACCATGCGTGTTGGGAAAACATGTAAGAAATTCATTTAAACCAATAAATCAAGTGTCTACTAATCGTATACTGCAGCTCTTGCATATGGATCTCTTTGGACCAACCAGAAGTCAAAGCATTGGATGTAAGAAATATTGCATAGTAATAGTAGATGATTACTCATGTTTCACTTGGGTATATTTCCTGGCAAGTAAATCTGAAACTTTTTTCATATTTTATAAAATTTGCTAAGAAAGTTCAAAATGAGAAAGGGTATGTTATTGCAAGTATACGAACATACCATGGAGGTGAGTTTGAAAATCAAAACTTTGCTAAATTCTGTGATGAATCTGGATTTCAGCATGTGTTCTCCTCACCATACACTCTAGAGCAGAATGGAGATGTTGAAAGGAAGAATAAATCATGTCTAGAACTGGCTTTTAATTGAACTTTTTTTGGGCTGAAGCAGTTTCTACGGTGCTATATTATTAATAGAGTCTTCTTAAGGCCTATTCTCGGAGAAAACTCCTTATGAGTTGTTCAAAGGAAAGAAGCCAATTGTTTCCTATTTTCATGTGTTTGGATGCAAATGTTTTATATTGAAAATACAAATGATCGAGTTGGTAAGTTTGAAGAAAAATCAGACAAAGGCATCTTCCTTGGATATTCAACCACCAGCAAAGCTTACATAGTATACAACAAAAAGACTCAATTTGTGGAGGAATCGATGAATGTCAAATTTTAATACAAAATCAATCGATTCAGACCCAACCAGAAGAATCTGAACGTACTCCAGACTCTACAAGGTCTAAACCTCAAGAAGCAGCTCAGACTTCAGAGGACCAACAACAAATAATCATTGAAGAATCAAATGAAGAAAAAGATCAACAGTCTGACAAGCCAACCAACAACTGAAAGCACAAGTCTAGTCATCCCAAAGAACTCATTATTGGTAACATTAATAAAGGAATTCATACAAGATCCAAAAGGCATGAAGAGTCTAGTGCTGTGGCTCTTATCTCTAAAATAGAACCCAAGATTATAGAAGAAGCTTTAATTGATGAAAGCTGGATTGAAGCTATGCAAGAAGAACTCAGGCAATTCAGTATCAATGATGTATGGGAATTGACTCATAAACCAAAAGGTAAATCTATCATTGGAGCTAAATGGGTTTTCAGGAACAAGATGAACGAGAAAGGAAAAGTCATAAGGAACAAAGCAAGACTTGTGGCCAAAGGATATACGCAAGAAGAAGGGATAGACTATGATGAGACTTGCGCACTAGTAGCAAGGTTAGAAGCAATTAGATTATTATTTACTTTTGTTTGTTATAAGAATTTCAAGTTATTCCAAATGGACATCAAAAGCGCTTTCCTAAATGGATTTATCTAAGAGGAAGTCTATGTGGAACAACTTCCCGGTTTTGAAGACCCAAGGAAACCAGACTCTGTATTCAAACTAAAAAAGGCGATATATGATTTAAAGCAAGCACCTCAAGCCTGGTACGATAGGTTAAGTAAGTTTTTAATTCAAAATGGCTTTGTTAAAGGTAAAGTAGACACTACCCTGTTTATTAAAAGAGAAAGCAAAAACTTCTTGCTTGTTTAAATTTATGTTGATGATATTATTTTTGGATCTCCTAATGAAAATCTGTGCAAGAAATTCTCTAAGTTTATGCAAGATGAATTTGAAATGAGTATGATGGGTGAACTAACCTTCTTTCTCGGGCTTCAAGTGAAACAACTGAAGTAGCGAACTTTCATTCATCAAGAAAAATATGCTACAGAACTTGTCAAAAAGTTTGGACTGGAGAATTGTAAAAAGATTGATATACCAATGTCAAGTTCCTTGAAGCTGGACAAAGATGAAGGGGGAAAGAAAGTAGATCAAAAGCTATATAGGGAGTATCATTGGTTCACTTTTTTATCTTATCTTTCTAGACTTCTAGACGACATTCTGTTTAATGTTTGTATTTGTGCCAGATTTCAATTAGATCCCAAAGAATCTCATTTAAGTGCTGCAAAACGTATCATCAAATACGTTACTTCAACCTCTAGTTTAGGTCTCTAGTATCCTAAAAAATGAGACTTTACTCTTCTTGGATATTCAGACGCAGACCTAGCAAGATGTAGAGTTGATAGAAAGAGCACCTCAGGCACCTGTCAATTGCTTGGTAATAGGACAGTATCTTGGTTTTCGAGGAAGCAAAATACCATAGCTCTTTCTACAGTGGAAGCAAAGTATGTGGCTCTTGGAAGTTGTTGTTCACAAATTCTATGGATAAAACAACAGCTAAGAGACTTTGGAATTGAAGATTCATGCACTGAGATCAAATGTGACAACACCAGCGCAATCAATCTCACCAAGAATCCAATTCTTCTTTCAAGAGCAAAGTATATAGAGATTCGACATCGTTTCATTAGAGATCATGTGCCAAATGGAGAAGTCTCGATTGAGTTCATTGACTCAAAGAATCAACTGGCGGACATTTTTACAAAGCTTTTGGAGAAAAGTCAACTCGAGGTTATGTCGTTCGAGACTCAATATCTTAAAGTCTGAAGAAGTTTAGACTTAGGGCTAAAAAGTCTAAAGATACTCAGACTCAGAAGATCAAGAATCACGATTGTAAGTTATTTCTGTTTTAGAAATTTATCTCTCGGATAAAATCTCGAAAAGGTTCATTCATCTATTAATCTGTAATTGATTGATGTTATCTTCCCCAGTTTTCGTGATTATCGCAATCATTCTTTTTTGAAAAAGAAGTTATCTTTTGAAATGACAGTTATCTATTTTTTTTTAAAGGCAGTTATTTTTTGAAAATGCATTTTTCTATTTTTCTTTTTACATCATTCCGTATGCCTCGTTTCGACTGCTTTATATACTGTTGGTTTTTCTCCGTTTTACTCACAAAACCATAAGAAAGCACAGATCTTCAACTTCTCTTCTCTTCTCTTGTTTAATCCTCGAAAAGTTTTCACCTTTCTTGCGAAGCAAGCTTGGAATCTCTCAAAGACTGTGAAGAATGTCGTTCCAAAGAAAGTCTTCAAAGATCACAAACAGGGGACCACAACAAATGCGTAAGGGTCCTACGCATTTTGACCTCACCGAGGAAGAAGAATCTCCTAGACAGCAGTAGAGCCCACAACATTCTCAATAGCATCCATCTCCTCCATCTAAACCTCAGGATATTGATCATCGAGCAGAGGAAGAAATCATTGAAGATGCAGAACCCATAAGAACTCAAAAGCCAGTTTTTATTTTTAAGCTTTACTCTGCCTTGAAGAAGGGTGGTACTCCCTTGAACTATATTGATGAATTCTTGAAAGAGAAAGGGTATCGAAATGAAACCCACTTTTTACGCATTATGGAACGATTGGAAATTGCTCCCGCGAGGTCAGCAGAAGAAGCATTTGCAAATATCCCAAGCGATCCACGTGTTGGAGGGCTGAGTCAACCTGATAGGAATGATGATGATAAGATGTACACTCATTTTAAGCCTAGAATGGGTGTTGCGGCAAATATTTGAAGCAATAGGACGGATTTGTTTTGCTCGGAGGAACACACGCGACTTTACTCTAAGTTGCTAAAGCGGGGGGTGATTAACCCTAGAAGTGTGGATTTTGATTTTCTTGATTCTCTCAATGTTAAGCTGTAGAGAAATTCACTCTTCTTCAACTAGAACAGTTTTGTTCTGAGACGACAGAGGCTCATGCTGAACTCACTACTTACTTCTATTCTAATCTAAGTTTCTTGGATGCAAATAGATTTTCATTCAATGCTCGAGATCAGGACTATGTAGTTGACATGAACACATTGGTTGATGTGATTGGGGGTAGAAAGAGGGAAATTCCAATCAATTAATGTGTCTATTGGACGTGTGACGGTAGAGCTTGTTCGGGATGGAATGGCAGAAGGACGAATTTCATATTTGAGGATGAATGCCTCAAATATTTTGCTTCACAAGATAGTGATCAACTGCCTTAGACCCAAATCGACTTTGAAGACTGATGTTTCAAACTAGGAGGCAAAGTTGATGCATGCCATTAACGCTGGCAAAAAGTTATCTCTTCCACACACTATCATGTTCCATATGTACAGAATGGTGGTGAAAGACAATGGCCAACTTCCTTACTCAGCACTTGTCACTAAGTTATTCAGACAATTGAATATTCAGTTTTCCAGGATTTTATGTATTCGAACCTGCGATCAAATGGTGGTGGGACTAAAAATGGTTTCCAAAATGCGTCTGAAGAAACTTAACAAGACTTTGGAGCGATTTAAGGAGAAAACCCCTATCAAGACTCACCCAGTCTCTTCAACTACAAAACGGAAAGGGAAGGAGCCCATGATTGCTCCATCCAAGAAAAGTATAGCACTCATTTTGGAGGATGAAGAAGATGAGAAAGATATTACCATTTCTGCTATTAAAAGCTTACATCGTTTTGTTCCAGAGATAGAGGAGAGACAGGATCAAGACAGAGAAGAGTTAGAGCAAAGAAGTGGAGAAAGAGAATCGTTGAGAAAAGAAGCAGAGAAAGAAAGGACTGCAGAAGAAGAAGAAGCCAGAGGTGAACAAGAGGAAACAGAGCATGAAGAGTACTTCTCACCGCCTGAAGGCAATGAAACAGGGGGAGTTACTGAGAAAAGAGGTACATCTTCAATTGCTTTTACTAGTGAAGATGTTAGTCGTTCACCTGCAGATCCATAAGACATTTATGCCTCTCAATTCCCTGAGGAAGGTCATGAGATTTCATCGCCAAGTTTGGGTGCTCATACAGAAATGCCATCATCTGCCAATACACCTTAGACTGATCATGCAGAGGCCAGTACGCAGACTGATAATACAACAGACTTTCGCCGAGTGCTTGATGTTCTTATGGATTTGCGAGGCCAAATTTATGCCCTGGGATGCGAAGTTCAGAACTTGCATAATGCTGGTCAAGCATCTTCAGTTTCTTTGCATGATCAAATTTATGCCATTGCTCTTCAAGTTCAAGCAAATGCCAAGAGTGAAGAAGTGGCTCAACTAAAAAAGGATTTGAAAAAGCTGGAAGGGATTGTCTAGTCAATGGGAGATTTCCAGCTTGTTCGTGTTCCAAAGCAATCCTAATTCCATTCTCTTTTTGTCTCTACCTTTTTAATGCTGACAAAAAGGGGGAGAGATGTTGCAGATTTGAGATTTAACTCTTGACTTTTTGATTGACTTTACTTTTGTTTGGTTGTTTGGTTGTGACTAGATTTGGATTTGGATTGTCTGATCGTTTAAATGTTTGCTGCAGTATCTTAAGCACTATTGGTATTTCATGGCAAATATAGTTGTTTATTTACGGGACTAACTTATTTCCTGTGGATGCAGATTTAAGGCTATCTTTACTAAGCCAATTATCTTTTGTGAGATATCCATGTTTGCTTGAGTATTGTTTTGCAGGTCAAAAATATTCAAATCTGTAGGAAAGTTTTGTCACCATCAAAAAGTGGGAGATTATTGGAGAAAACTTTTGTATTTGTTTTGAAGTTGACAAAATGTTTCCATCGAAGACTAGTGCGTCAAGACTTAAGACGCCCGACTATCTCGATCCAAAGTCTATCCTGGAGACCGAAGAAGACTTATTTAGACCACCGACTAAAGAAGATCTCTCGGCTGGATATAGCATCTTGAAATCTATTATTCGTTTTTATTTGGGTAATTTAGATCCGTTGATTGGCAAAGTATACTTGGAAGGTTTTACTTATGGAAACCTAGATCCTGATTGTATGGGTGAGCATATTCTTTAAATAACTCGAAATCTCCCTAATTGATTATGTCCAACGGGTAGATTGAAAGAGCTCCTTTGGAAAGTGCCAACGGGCATGAAGGCATGGAGGAGTATATAAGGAAGACGTTCTAGTTATTCGAGTGTGTGCGCGATAGATAAATTCCAAAGTATGAAACTTCTTGTTTTTTGTCAATTCAATTGTTAAGTGTGAACTTGTACTCAAAAAAGAGTTTATACTTCTGCGAGACCTTGAGGAAGTGTAGCAGGGTCTCTACACTATGGAATCAAGGAAGAGCTATACTATAACAACTCTTTTGATTATTAGTGAAATCCAGCCAGTGGGCTGTCAGTCCGGGAGAGTGGACGTAGGCTTGGATGAAGCTGAACCACTATAAACCTTATGTTCTTATTCTCTTCTTTAAGCTCTTTTACTTTGATCATAACTCTATCTAATTATTAGAGTCTAATTTCCTTTTCATAGTCTATTGTTAAACAGAGTTGGTTTAAAAGCAAAATTTTATACTTTACTCTACAAAATTTGTTTTCGCACCTATTCACCCCCTCTAGGTGCTCGTACTAGCTTTCACACAAACTACAATGGCCCATATGTGGTAAAGAAGGTACTTCCTGGCGGTGCCTTGATCTTGACAAAAATGGATGGTCGTGAGTTTTGCACTCCAGTTAATTCAGATACTGTCAAGAAGTATTGCCCATGATAGAATTTGCCATTCATGTTTTGAACTGCAAAGCTTCTATGATGAATAAATTGCTTCAATGAGTTGAAACTGTTCAAATTTGTTCCTTGATTAATTGTGTGAGACTGAATGTGTCAAATGGGATACTTTGGAATGATGAAAGGTATGCCTTATTCCATACACTATTTCATACACTAATCCCCAGTGAGTTGTGTGGAAAAATTTCATGCTCACAAAGAAAATGTGATCTCGCAATGCGTATGTCAATTGAAGTGATGAGAGGCATTATTTTCTCTATCTCAAACACTATAGGTGATCCATTGCTTAACCCCTTTGAGCCCCATACGCTTATGGAGATTCTTTTTAAATTATCCCTGTCAATGATCATCCCACATTAGGACAAATTCAAAATGAATGGTAGGAATCTTGATGCTCGCACTTGCATCAATTTTCGAGTATTGCTTTCACTATGCAACTTATACGGTAATTTAAAGTGCCTTAGGATGACGAAGAGTAGTTCTTTCTTTATCCTATACACTTCCATCCATTGCATAGCCCAATTGAGCCTATGAATTCATTCCATGTTAAACCCACACTCGGGCAAGGCAAAAAGAACCTATCAAGTAACATGGCTTAGAATGTTGACTTTGTCCAAAGAAAATCAGTGCAAAAATGGGGCATGAAAAAGCAGTGTGCCTGGTAAAAGCAAGGCCAATGCCTAGAAAAAAGAAAAATCAAACTCTTGATATAGTGAGTCGTATCCCCAACAAGGCGGTAAAAAAAAAAAATCAAATGCTGTTGCAATCAATGGAGTTGTGATATAAAAAATCTCTAACAATGGAGAAGGAAAGTGCTGGAAACGTCAAGATGATCAAGAATTTTGACCCCATAAACACTTTTTGAGCCTAATGATCCTTTCATTTATCAACCCATGAACCAAGCCTACGTTACGTCCCTTGTAAAGTCTCTTCTGATTAGGGCACTTTGATTAACCTAAGGGTTCACATGTTTTAAGCATCGCTCGAAGAAGTGCGAGCAAGATTATTTATTTCTGCGAGCAAGGTTATTTCTCTCATTTTGCAGGGTTCTTGATTTGTAAACCCAGAGATGATTACAGAATATCACTCATTCTTTCAAAAGCCTCGACTCAAAGAGTCCCTTTTATTAAGCCGTTGACCAGGCCCACATTACGGTCCCTGTTAAAGATCTCTTAGATTGGTAAGGTCGTACCACTTGCGAGATTGCACAAAACCTTGTTTGGCATGATGACAGTGAGATAGAGTGATTGCCAAAATCCTGTGTCAAAGGTCAGGATGAAACGACCCTTTTTAATGAGGATAAGAGAAAGGTCCTTTCAAACCGAAAGATCCCTCAATTGACACATCCATGACACTCATGTGTTCAGATTGGAATATTCTTTTGGAATCTTTGCCAATGAAAATTAGGTGATGCAAGATTGATAGAAATTATCATGCATGAACCTCATTTGAATCAATGCATGTCTGTGAATGCATATTGCCTCTCCTTCAACTGTTTTGCAGGAGACATATCCCCAATGAATAGAGATTACACCAGGTAAGTCTATTTCTATCCATACCTTAAATACTTGTCATTGAACAGGTATTCCTTTTCAAGCACCGGTGCTCAATGGAGTCACCCCCCAAAGATTTTTCCCAGATTCATCAGGTGACCGTAGAATGGTACGGGTCCTAAAAAATGAATCCAAATTTAGGCGATCATAGAATAGTACGGGTCCTAGACAACATTCAAGCGACCGTAGAATGATACGGGTCTTGGAAAATAAATCCCCGTTTAGGCAACCGTAGAATGGTACGGGTCCTAGATAACCTCAGTTCAGGCGACCGTAGAATTATACAGGTCATGGAAAACAGATCCCCGTTTAGGCGACCGTAGAATCGTACGGGTCCTAGACAACCTCAGTTCAGGTGACCGTAGAATGGTACGGGTCCTGGAAAATCATTTTTTCGTCAAGGCAACCGTAGAATGGTACGGGTCCTGGAAAATCATTTTTTTTTTTCGTTTAAGAGACCGTAGAATGGTACGGGTCCTAGACACAACCAAACAATGCCATACTAGGCGACGGTAGAATGGTACGGGTCCTAGACACAACCAAACAATGCCATACTAGGTGACGGTAGAATGGTACAGGTCCTGGGAAAGCAGTCACTTTGCGAAGTCATGTTACTATTTAGGGCGACCGTAGAATGGTACGGGTCCTAGACATGTAACACCAATCTATCTTGAGTTACTCTACCATCCCCGAAGGTAAGTAATTCCAGGTAAGTTCCTTATCATTTGCATTAGCATTTCATGCATCATATAAATTTCATTTCAAAATGGGATTCATTTTCCCAAAAAGAATAAAAGAGAAAGAGAAAGGTCATTTAGTACATGTGCATGATAAAAATTTAGGTCTCAACTTGTCTTTGAAGGCAACCTCTACGAGGTCACATTCAAAGAGGGCAGCTGACACACCTAATTTTTTTTTTTTTTGCAAATCTAGGAAAATAAAGAAAATAAAAATTGCATTGGAACAAATAAAAGGAAAAAAATGAAAAAACAAATGGGGGAAATTGATTTGATTGATTATGCATGAAAAATTGGAATTTTGATGGATATTCGGATTTTGTTAAATGCAAAAGCAATTTAAAAATCAAGTGAATAAGGGGCAAAATTTTTTGCAAAATGGAAGAAATCCGAGCAAAATCGAGCTGATTGCGAAATCATGCTCTGATTTATAGCTTTGATTTAACGTGACTGGAGTTGGAAACTCAAAAAATGCCATACAAAGCGGCCGTTCGGAATCATTATAAAAGAGAGGTTCATTTTTCCTAACTAGGGGGAATTTCGAAAAAAAAAAAAATTGAGAGCAAATACGTGAGTCTTTTCCTAGGGTTTATTAGAGTTGGAAATTCAAGAGAGAAAAGAAAAAAAAGTCAAAAGAGTGCTGCAAAGAGTGGATGTGAGGGGACGTGAGAGAGAAAAAAAAAAAAAAAAAAAAAAAGAGAAAAGAGGAAAAAAGGAAAAAGCGCTACGGTGTCATCTTCTTCAAAGGCCCCCCCTTTTGATCGCGCCAGTTCGTTCCGCACCGGCCATTGTGATGGCACCGCGACGCCGGATACCATCGTGCCTCGCCACCTCGCTGGTTCGCTTGCCTCCGCCTACGCCACCACTACGACCCACCTCCACTGCGACGACTGCCTCGCCTTAGCTAGCCCAGCGCCCGAGCTCCCCTGTTTCGCTGCTACTACTCTGCTTGGTCTGCAGCCCGTTCGCCGTTGCTGCTCTCGCGTCCACCAAGCCAAAGCGCCTCTGCCTGCCATCTTCGCCCGTAGCACCGAAGATCCCGAGCCCCTTCCGCCGACGCCATCGCCGATCTGTCGTGCCAGAGCTATAACCTGAAGTCATTGCGCACCGCCACTCCCCCTGAGTGCCGTCCCCTATCCACACCGCGTTTTGCCTTAACCCGACGCCCGAAGACTGCGCCACCCCGACGGCGCCTAGAGCAGAAGCCCACCCCGACCTACAGCCCAGCATTGTCACCGGCGCTCATGGGACCGCTCACCGCTGCTTCCGCTCTGACTGACCCGCAGCCCGCGCCTTTGCCCCAGCCGCAACACAGCCCTTGCGCACCGCTCAAGCTTCCCCTCTGAGTGACGTTCGCACCTGCAATCCCTTGTTCACTACGACCCGCTCACCATTGGTACGCCTACCGTGTCTTCTCGCCAAAATTCCTCGCCGGCGACTTCCGACGCCAGAGCTCCGAACCGGTTGCCAACTCTGTTTGGAAGAAAAAGGAAAAAAATCAAATTAGGTAGATTTACTTTATTTTATTATGCCGATTTATTTTATCTATATTTTATTTATTGTATCTTGTTTTTCTTTATTTGAAATGTTTCCCTATGCATAACTAGAAATTATGACACGCCACCTAATTCGCAACTGCGCCTGAATTTTTTATTTCATCTATAAAGCCTTAGATGAAATAATTAATTAAGCGGAAATAAAATTGATAATTTGATCTTTAAGGCTTAAGATCAATTTATCGATTTTACTAGTGAAATATTATCCCTTGATCTGAACAATGTATGATATCTTTGGTAATTTTGAATGGTTTGGCTTGTCTTGATTGCTTTGTTTTGAAATATGTTTGAATTAGAATATTGCATGGTTTAAGGTTATCTTGCATGTTTTGGGTAGGAGTTTTATTATTTCGAATTTTTTAAAAATCAAAAATCAAAAAAAGAAATCAAATCAATTTAATTAGGTTGCTAGTTTTTTTTTAAAAAAAACTTGGAATGCGTGTTTAATTATTTGGCAATTATTAATTTCGAAATTAAAAAAGGAAAAACAACAAAAAATCATCATGCATATGTCATGTAGAATTAGGGCATATTTTGTATGTTATTGCATATTAGGGTAAAAATTGCACTTAGTTTAATTTTAGATAATATTTTCTTTCTTTCTTAATTTATTATAAGTTTAGGCATTTTCTTAAATAGATTGCATTTTAGGATTATTTGGGTTAAGTTGATATTTTCGCTTAAATTAGGATTTGGCTCAACCTAATTCCTAATGCAAATTAAATAGAATCTTAATCTAGTTAGATAATTCTCACATTTTCCTAATTCCGAATTTCATGAAAAATACAAAAAAAATGTCTTAGAATAAATTAGTTCATTTCTCTAGGATAGATTGCATTTTTTAGGAAAAATAAAAAAATGGTTATGTAATGTCATATAGGATTAGATTAATGAAATTCACGTCATTTAGAGATTGTTATTAGGTCCATTTAATTAGAAATCGCATGTTCTTAGAATTAGATCATTTAGTTAATACTACATTGCATATTGCACGATTTTCATTAATCAAGTGAAAACGAAAAAAAAAATTGCGTATTAATTAGAAATCATATCTAGGGTTGTTGATGTGGATTCTAATTTAACATTGCAAATACTTTGGTTGCTATGAGGTAAGTTTTTGTAATTTATTCATTATTTATATAGGTGTTAAATTGGTGGTTTGCGCACCCATATGATCACCTCACATGTTAAGGAAATAAATTTAAAATCAATTTAAGCTGACTGTAAAAACCTTTTTTGATAATAAAAGAATGGTACCGAAAGGGCATTAGAGAAATCTAGTGTAACTAAGTCCCTATACCCATAGTCTCTGGTTTGTAGGAGTAAAGTAAAACTCTCGTTACTTTATTTGGGTTTCTAATCGACCCACCAAAAATAGATTAGTTGCGACTCCTAGATAAAATCTATCTGCATGTTAAGAATATGAACATAACTCGCAAATTGGTATGGGCTTGAGAGAGCCCAAGTTAAGTCTAGGCTTAATAATCCATTAGCCAAATTTTAGGTGGTTCACCCGAAAATTGATCACGACACCTTGGCAACTCCATTGGGGATTAGTGTTAAAACACTTAGTGGACTTAGGCCAATTTTCTTCTTTTTGAAAAATGTTTTTGTTTGGTAGCGAGGATTCTAGGTACATCCCTAACATTTAGGTGTTAAATGTTCTTACAGATTGGGAGGTATAAGGGGAGTAGTCTTTGCTAACCATTGTCTTGCAGGTTGGAGTTGGGGATGAATGTTTTAAATTCAAGTTATTGAAGTGTTGCTTGATTTAAATCGTTGTGCATGTCTTGCATTTAACACTACATTATTGCACACACAACCTACCGCCAGATCTGGGCCGCACTAGGACACTTAGGATGGTATTGAGTTGGATACGACTTCGACCGCGAGGTCGCGTAGTAGAGGTTGCCCAACTCAATCCCGAAAGTTTTTCTTGGTGTCAAGAATGTTTACCTCTGCCCGCGAGGCTACGTCGCATTAGGATATCATTCTTGACTGAGCCAGAGTTAGGAGGACTTGACTTAGCATGCGAGGTTGCAACTAAATCATCCCACCCTTTTAACTCCATTTTACTAAGCCGTCTAGATAGAAATCGAGCCTCACACTTCATGCGCTTGTCTATGTGGTTGCTTTAACCGTATGGTAAAGTAAGCTCTCTATCATTTACTCTTGCAATTTACTTATTTATGTTTTTGGTCGGTCCATGACATTAGGTTGGTCGAGTCCTGGTCTATAAACAATGAGAAGATCCGACATTCGATTTGTGCCTGCACCGAAGGTTGAACTCAAATCAGGGTGGGATCATCTAGGCCACAATGGCCAAAGCTATGTGGAGAGCAGACTTGGTCGCCTTGTTCCCCTCCTTGACGTCGATGCCTAGAGTGGCGTCATGCAAGCATTTGCTCATTTCTGGAGCCCCTGAACATCAACGTTTATATTTGGTAAGCATGAGTGATTGCCAAAATCCCGCGTCAAAGGTCAGGATGAAACGACCCTTTTAATGAGGATGAGAGAAAGGTCCTTTCAAACCGAAAAGTCCCTCATTTGATACATCCATGACACTCATGTGTTGAGATTGGAATATTCTTTTGGAATCTTTCCCAATGAAAATTAGGTGATGCAAGATTGATAGAAATCATCACGCATGGACCTCATTTGAATCAATGCATGTCTGTGAATGCATATTGCCTCTCCTTCAACTGTTTTGCATGAGACATATCCCCAAGGAACAGAGATGTCACCAAGTAAGTCTATCTATATCCATACCTTAAATACTTGTCATTATACAGGTATTCCTTTTTCAAGCACCGGCACTCGATGGAGTGGTCCCCCAAAGATTTTTCCCAGATTCATCAGGCGACCGTAGAATAGTATGGGTCTTAAAAAATGAATTCCAATTTAGGCAACATAGAATGGTACGGGCCCTGGAAAATAAATCCCCGTTTAGGCGACCATAGAATGGTATGGGTCCTAGATAACCTCAGTTCAGGTGACCATAGAATGGTACAGGTCCTGAAAAATCATTTTTTTGTCAAGGCGACTGTAGAAGGGTACGGGTCCTGGAAAACAGATCCCCGTTTAGGCGACCGTAGAATGGTACGAGTCTTGGAAAATCATTTTTTCCATTTAAGCGATCGTAGAATGGTACGGGTCCTAGACACAACCAAACAATGACATACTAGGCGACCGTAGAATGATACGGGTCCTGGGAAAGCAGTCACTTTGTGAAGTCATGTTACTATTCTGGGCGACCGTAGAATGGTACGGGTCCTGGACATGTAACACCAATCTATCTTGAGTTACTCTACCATCCCCGAAGGTAAGTTCCTTTATCATTTGCATTAGCATTTCCATGCATCATATAAATTTCATTTCAAAATGGAATTCATTTTCCCAAAAAGAAAAAAGAAAAAAGAAAAAGAGAAAGGTCATTCAGTACATGCGCATGATAAAAATTTAAGTCTCAACTTGTCTTTGAATGCAACCTCTACGAGCTCACCTTCAAAGAGGGGCAGCTGTTGACACCTAATTTTTTTATTTTTTTTGCAAATCTAGGAAAATAAAGAAAATAAAAATTGCATTGGAACAAATAAAAGGAAAAAAATGAAAAAAAAAAAAAATGGGGAAATTGATTTGATTGATTATGCATGAAAAATTGGAATTTTGATGGATATTCAGATTTTGTTAAATGCAAAAGCAATTTAAAAATCAAGTGAATAAGGGGCAAAAAATTTTGCAAAATGGAAGAAATCCGAGGAAAATCGAGCTGATTGCGAAATCATGCTCTGTTTATAGCTTTGATTTAATGTGACCGGAGATGGAAATTTAGAAAATGCCATACAAAGCGGTCGTTCGGAATAATTATAAAAGAGATATTCATTTTTCGTAACTAGGGGGAATTTCGAAAAAAAGAATTGAGAGCAAATACGTGAAGAGTCTTTTCCTAGGGTTTATTAGAGTTGAAAATTCAAGAGAGAAAAGCAAAAAAAAAAAAAGTCAAAAGAGTGCTGCAAAAGAGTGGACGTGAGGGGGACGTGAGAGAGAAAAAAAAAAAAAAAAAAAAAAGAGAGAAAAAAAAAAAATGAAAAAACGCTACAGTGTCATCTTCGTCGAAGGCCCCCCCTTTCGATCATGCTAGTTTGTGCCGCGCTGGCCATTGTGCGGGCACCGCGACGCCGGATACCACCGCGCGTCGCCAACTCGCCGGTCTGCTCGCCTCCGCCTACGCCACCACCACGACCCGCCTCCACTGCGACGACTCCCTCACCTCAGCTAGCCCAGTGCTCGAGCTCCTATGTTTTGCTGCTACTGCTCTACTTGGTCTACAGCACGTTCACCGTCGTTGTTCTACTCTGTCACACCCCGATCCTCGAGCACACACACCTCCTTCACACTTGGTCAATTTTATAATGCGATATCCCAGGACTATGTATCGCCGACCCTTTCATTTATTAAGCACATGCGGAAGCAGTTAAAATCCCCAGACAATAAAACGATGGGATAGAAAAGTAGGGCCATATTTTTCATACTGAAATTCATAACCAAACTTTTATACAAAACACAAATCACTTCATAACTATTCACATCAAAATGGAGATCTCAAAAGAAGATAGGATCTCAATCCATTCAGGCCGTACTCAAGGCCCCTCTCGGAATTATCTTCTTCTTCCAAAAATCCTTCTCAGACTCCTCCTCGGCTCCTCAGCGGGGTCCTGAAATGATTTCCCCAAACCGGGATGAGACTACGTCTCAGCGAGTTCTACCCCACTAAGGCCAGATTAGTAAACTATTATACTATAGGCTGCCTAAACACGCACAAGGTAGAGGACTTACCTTGGCCTCAGATCTCACCTGCAAGTCAGTACAATTCACTATAGGCACCCATTTACTTCAAACAAATCGAACCAGTCGATTACATGTCATACAAATCATTCTCCACGGAGGAGTATCTAAAAGCTAGGCCACGTGCATTCTCCAGGACGACATTCCAAGTCTCCGAGTCCACGTGCCTCGAACCTTGGGCCCACGTGCATTCTCTAAGGCGACCTCTTCGCCAAAGTGATACATCAAGTCACCAAGCCACGTGCCCTTTTAGATGTTATTTCCGAATACTGGACCCACGTGCATTCTCTAAGGCACTCAATTGCCAAAGTGACGCATCAGATCACCGAGCCACGTGTCCTTTTTACGATGCCCGGGCCCACGTGCCTTCTCCTAGGTGCTATCTCACCAAAGTGATGCATCAATTCACCGAGCCCACGTGCCCTTTTAGATGCCTGGGCCCACGTGCATTCTCTTAGGTGCTATCTCACCAAAGTGATGCATCAATTCACCGAGCCCACGTGCCCTTTTAGATGCCAAACTCTGTCACCGAGCCACGTGCATTCTCTAGGATGACATACCGAGTCTCCGAGCCACATGCATTCTCTAGGATGACATACCGAGTCTCCGAGCCACGTGCATTCTCTCAAGCGACCTTTTCGCCAATGTGACATATTCAACCACTGAATTCACGTGCATTCTCTAGGTGATATTCCAATTCACCGAGCCCACGTGTCCTCCTTCAAGTGATTACTAATCTACTTTCAATACCGACAACCAATGCCCAACGATTTCTCAATCAAATAATTAAATTAATTCAACAAAGCATTATAAATGATGAATAACATACTTGGCCATTTACCAATCGACAATTCAATCTCAATCAATTCCAATCAATTTAGGGTAAATCCCTAAAATATCACAATTTATTCAATTCCATACAACATGGAGCTCAAATAAATAAATGGACTGCGCCACAACGATCAGCACAAGATTTTGGTCGTCGGCCATCAAAATCTTAATTTCCGAAAAATAAATAATTAATTAATTAATTTCGAAAATTAATTAATAAATAATAAAAATTCAATTTAACTAAAAATAAAGCCCAATTAAATAAACGGACTTCACCACAGTCATCAGCATAATATTCCGGTCCCGAGACATCTCAGTTGAATTTTTGGAAAATAAATAATTATTTAATTTAATTCCGAAAATTAATATTTAAATACTAAAAATTCCACTTAGGCCCGAAAAGCCTAATTGGAGCCCACTAAGGGTCGGGAAAAATTCGAGGCACTTCCAATAATTAGTAGACCACGTCTACTTGCTAATTGCGCAATCAATTTATCTAAATCGCATCACAATTGACTAATAATTGCTAATTTATTCTAATCTAACAAACTAAACATAATTAATTACAACTAAACCATCCTTAAGCATAATTAGCCAACTAATCCGGGATTAGTGAGATTACTCACCAAATCGCGCGCAAATCGGATCAATCTGACAGGGGCGACGCGAGGAACAACAAACTCCAAAGCGCGGCTCGGGTTCAGGGCCCGGAAATGGCCCAAAACGAGCCCGAAAGGGGCTGGAAACCCACTTCGTGGGTTGCTGGTCGGGGCTGCTCCGGTGGCCAAAATGGCGAGGGAAGGCCGGCGGAGGGTGAGGGGGAAGTCGAGGAGGTCCGGCGGGGTTGAACGGCGGTTGGAGGTGGCCGAACGGGGGCGGGCGAGAGGCGAACGGGGAGGCGAGCTGGATCGCGGGGGGAGGGATGGTAGGCGCAAGCGCGCACGGGCGGCGAACGGTGGACCCGCGGCGTGCGCGAGCGTGCGGTGCGCGGCGGAACGGCGCGAGCGGCGAGCTACACCTTACGCTCGAGCTTTTGCTCCTGGTTCGCTTGTTCGAACGTGCGGAGGGAGGAAGAAGAAGAAGAAAGAGAGAGAGAGAGAGAGAGAGAGAGAGAGAGAGAGAGAGAGAGAGAGAGAGAGAAGATAAGGTTGGACCGGTCAAAAAGGGAAGAGAGAGAGAAGTTGGTGGGGGGGGAAGCTCTCCGCACGAAGGAGAGGGGAGAGGAGAGAGAAGAAAAGAGAAAAGAAAGAAAAGAAGAGAGAGGGAGAGAGAGAAATAAAATATTACCTTTATACTTATTTTATTTCATTTCTCTTTCCCTTTCTATTTTCTTTTGGTCTTCAATTTTCTTCCGATAATTTCTTTATTGAAATTTCGGACTCATTAACAATTTGACGGACAATGAGACAAGATCCTAAAAATAAGAATTGTGACGCGCTTAAAATTTGATTCCCGAAATCGAGTTCAATTTCGTGGTTAAAAATCGATCAGACGTGATTTTAGCCAAATCCAACCAATTAGGTAGCTTTTAGGGATTTTACAGCTGATACATCCCTTAACGGCTTTACCCAATAGGTTAGTTAACTCGTGAGTGATCAGCTCAGAGAAAAAGGGCCATAGGCACGTCGACAAAATGCCTATTTTATTTTATCGAAACGGGGTCGAATTTTAGGATGTCACAACTCTTTGCCGTCTTCGCCCATAGCACCGAAGATCCTGAGCCCGTTCTGCTGACGCCATTGCCTGATCTGCCGCGCCAAAGCTGTAACCCGAAGTCATCGCGCACCGCCACTCCGCCTAAGTGCCATCCCCTGTCCACATCGTGTTTTGCCTCAACCTGACGCCCCGGCCCGCACCGCCCCCGGGGCCGCTTGGAGCTGAAGCCCACCGCGACCTACAGCCCGGCAAGATCGCATCGGCACCCGTGGGGCTGCTCGCCGCTTCGCTCTCGACTGTCCCACAGCCGTGCCTCCACCCCAGCCGCGACGCAGCGCCGCTCAAGCTTCCCCTCCAAGTGACGTTCGCGCCTGCAATCCCTTGTTCACTTTGCTAACCCGCTCGCCGGGCGCCCGCTCGTGTCTTCTCGCCGGAATTCCTCGCCAGCAACTTCCCAAGCCGAGCTCCGAACCGGTTGCCAACTCTGTTGAAAGAAAAAAAAAAAAAAATCAAATTAGGTAGATTCACTTTATTTTATTATGCAAATTTATTTTATCTATATTTTATTTATTGTATCTTGTTTTCTTTATTTGAAATGTTTCCCTATGCATAATTAGAAATTATGACATGCTACCTAATTCGCAACCGCGCCTAAATTTTTTATTTCATCTATAAAGCCTTAGATGAAATAATTAATTAAGCGGGAATAAAATTGATACTTTGATCTTTAAGGCTTCAGATCAATTTATCGATTTTACTAGCGAAATATTATCCCTTGATCTGAACAATGTATGATATCTTTGGTAATTTTGAATGGTTTGGCTTGTCTTGATTGCTTTGTTTTGAAATATGTTTGAATTAGAATATTGCATGGTTTAGGGTAGGAGTTTTATTATTTCAATTTTTAAAAAATAAAAATCAAAAAAATCAAAAAGAAATCAAATAAATTTATTTAGGTTGCTATTTTTTTTAAACTCGGAATGCATGTTTAATTATTTGGCAATTATTAATTTCGAAATTAAAAAAAAGGAAAAAAAAGGAAAAACAAAAAAAAAAATCATTATGCATATATATGTAGAATTATGGCTTATTTTGTATGCCATTGCATATTAGGGTAAAATTGCACTTAGTTTAATTTTAGATAATATTTTCTTTATTTCTTAATTTATTATAAGTTTAGGCATTTTCTTAAATAAATTGCATTTTAGGATTATTTGGGTTAAGATGATATTTTAGCTTAAATTAGGATTTGACTCAACCTATTCCTAATGAAAATTAAATAGAATCTTAATCTAGTTAAATAATTCTCTCATTTTCCTAATTCCGAATTTCATGAAGAATACATGAAATTCACGTCATTTAGAGATTGTTATTAGGTCCATTTAATTAGAAATCGCATGTCATTAGAATTAGGTCATTTAGTTAATACTGCATTGCATATTGCATGATTTTCATTAATCAAGTGAAAACGAAAAAAAAAATACGTGTTAATTAGAAATCATATCTAGGGTTGTTGATGTGGATTCTAATTTAACATTGCAGATGTTTTTGTTATTCTGAGGTAAGTTTTGCAATTTATTCATTGTTTATCTGGGTGTTAAATTGGTGGTTTGCGCACCCATATGATCACCTCACATGTTAGGGAAATATATTTAAAATAAATTTAAGCTGACTGCAAAAAACATTTTTGAAAATAAAAGAATGGTACCGAAAGGGCATTAGAGAAATCTAGTGTAACCAAGTCCCCGTACCCATAGTCTCGGTTAGTAGGAGTAAAGTAAAACTCCCGTTACTTTATTTGAGTTTCTAATCAACCCACCAAAAATAGATTAGTGGCGACTCCTAGATAAAATCTATCTACATGTTAAGAATTTGAACATAAGTCGCAAATTGGTATGGGCTTGGGAGAGCCCGAGTTAAGTCTAGGCTTAATAATCCATTAGCCAAATTTTAGGTGGTTCACCCGAAAATTGGTCGCGACAACTGGCATGTGTTGGTAGCTTTTATTCTTCCCCGGCGTGTGTCGGTGGATTTTTACCCTTTCTCGGTGTGCATCGGTAGTTATTAGTCTTTCCCAGCATGTGTCGGTAGTTATTAGTCTTCTCCGGCATGTGTCGATAATTATTATTCTTCTCTAGCGTATGTCGGATAAAACTGCTTGTGTGGATAGTAATAGTTAAATAATTGGAACACATGTTGAGCTGAATTGATGGATCAACGTGTGTCGGTAATTCTTGCTTTGATGTGTATTGGTAGTTCTTGCTCGTGTGAGCAATGATTTAATTGTAATTCTTGCTTTGATGTGTATCGGTAGTTCTTGCTCGTGTGAGCAGTGATTAAATTACGATTCTTGCTTGTGTGAGTAATGATTGGTTTGAATGTTCCAAATTGGTGTGTGCAGTTGCTATATACACATGGTTGTGATAAGAACTGTGTTGATCTGCATGAAGGAACTGAAGCCAAGGTAAGCTTCTGTGATTGTATAATTGTGTGATTAAGACGTCTTAGGCATATTACCCTCCTAATCGGGGTTTAGAGTGTGAACTCGTTGAGATTCATATCTCACCCCATCGTGGGCTTCATTTTTTAGGATCGTAGGGTGGAAGACCTGCAGCCGAGCTGAGGTGATCTGAAGTGTAAGTCAGATAGAACAGTTCCTTTTGAGAGTCGGTCTTTGGAAGTCTTGTGATGGTAGAGTTTTGTATATGACTCATTTGGCCTATATCAGCATGTTTGGCTTTTGAATCGGATGTCCTACTTTTCTATCCTGAGATGGTTACTGTCATGTGATGTGTTATTCACTTCTGCATGTGCAATAAAATGAAAGGATCGGCGACTCGTCCTAGGAAGTTGCAAAAATTTTATCGACCATTGAGGGATGGGCACGCGCTCGAGGATCGGGGCGTGACATCGATCGAAGGAGAGTGCCTTCTTCCCCGTCAACAGCTCAACTAGCACAACGACAAAACTATAAACATCACTTTTTTCTATCAATTGACTAGTGCACAGGTATTCAGGGTCTACGTATCCCAATGTTCCTTGAACCATTGTAGACAATTCGACTTGATCAAGTGGGACTCATCATGAAGTTCCAAAGTCGGAGACTTTCTCGGTTTAATTAACATCCAAGAGAATATTCATCGACTTGACGTCTCGATGGACTATAGGAATGGAAGCTGCATAGTGTAAATACGATAGGACACCTGCAATTTCTGAGGCAATTTTCAACCGGGTCTCCAAGGACATCTTGGAGGACTTGTTTGAGCTGTGGATATGATCGAAAAGAGTCCAATTGTTCACGAACTCATATACTAATAGAGGCACTTCTGTTTCCAAACAACATCCCAATAGCTTGACCACATTGCGATGATTAATCTGGGAAAACAGTATGACTTCATTAATAAATTGCTCAATTTGGCTCTTGTCCATGAGTTTGGATTTCTTAATCGCAAATATTGTGCTATTAGGCAAGATCCCTTTGTAAACGGTACCATATCCTCCTCAGCCAACTATTCTGCTCTCATCATAATAGTTGGTGGCCTTCTCTAGCTCTTCCGCACTGAAGATTTTCGTGGGATTTGTGGTTCTATCGCATTTATGTAATTGTTGTTGCAAAAGCAAGCCACCATTTTGCTTGAAGTATTGTTCTTTGAGACTAATGAGTTTCGTTTTCTTAAGTCCCAAATACATAAAGCCTGCACTGAATAATAGCACTATTATGCCCACGCCAAGACCTGCGCGAAACACAAATTTTGTTAGAATACTCGGCATCATTGTACAACGAACGAACTCACAGTAAACATCAGCCACAAGAGTCTATAAACTTTTTGCAAACACCATACCATAATTTTCGTTGTCAAGAAACTAGGTAATTTAGGGACAATTTGACCCTAATTTAGCAAAGGAAATATGGGCAAAAAATTACGAACGTATAGTTTAATTTAAATCATGAAGCTAATATGCTTAAAAAGGAGAATTCAATAAATTCCCGTCAAGCAAACTAATACTAGAGTAACTGCCTATAACAATGTTTGGAATATTGACCTTCTATACCCTTCTCATTCTTAAAGAAAATCTATTCACTAATAGAAATCACTGATCTTCACCAAAAAATTTCAATAGAATATCATTTGTGAAATCTTGATCGATCTACACTAATGCCTAAAGCGAAAGCCGCAATGGTTATTATAACAAGAGTCGATGAAGTTTTCCAAGTCACCAACAGTCTCTTGCCTCCATAAAGTTGTTTTGAAGGGTCTCGTTCTAAACAGATAGATGTTGCATGATTGAGTTTAAACAATTCAATTAGAGGTGCTAGTTTCACCAAGTCTAGCAATAGATATCGCTTTCAATGACATGGAAAATGGCATGAAATAGCATCTTCGAATAACATTTTGCAACAACTTCTATTTTAAAAGACAAAACAACAAGCTTGGCTTGAGGACTCAGGAAGCAAGTACTCCTATAGTGGGTCTCAATGATAACTAATACTGCAACATTTTTCCATTTTTTTTTTTTATAATTTAAGTTGTAAGCGAAAGAGACTAATCAAATCATTGACACGTTCCAAGCCATCCATGGTTCTAGATTTCAATGATAAAGAAACACCAATTTTGCTACATCTGTACTTTTTATGGCCATCTTGACAAATTCAATGACATATACTGACAGGTCCACGCGAGAATAGTTTTCAATAACAAGTATGGAACATCACGTAACTATGGCAAAGTCATAGGATAGCAATCACAATGTGAATACAATTCATAGAAAATATTTTCACATTGACCCAAGATCATCAAGTCTTCCATGGCCAAACATGCTCTAAACATTGTCAAGAGTGAAACCTAACCTTTAAATTTTAGGAAATTTGTTCATAGTGACAAATTTACCCCAAACTTTTTTTTGGTAACATAAAAAACCCCGAAGTTTGCTAACCATGACACATTTACCATAAACTTTTTTTGTGACAAAAAACCCTGAACGTTTATTCATATGACACATTTACCCTAAACTATAAGGCATTTTGGTCTTTTTACTTTTTAAAAATTTTTACGTTTTTTTACTTTTTTTTCTTCTTCTTTTTTCTTCCCTCCATTGGCCATGGCGGAGCTAGCGAGAGAAGCCGGCGTTCGGCGAGCAGCCCTCACCGACGTCCGATGAGGGTCGCCCTTGCCGACGTCCAGTGAGGGTCGCCCTCGCTTGGGCTGGCTAGGGTCGCCCTCGCCTGCGTCGGGCAAGGGGTGCCCTCGCCGGCGCGCGAGCGAGGGTGCCCTCGCCGCGGGGGACCCTCCTCACCCGACATAGCGAGGACAGCCCTCGTCGGCATCGAGGCGAGGGCACCTCTTGCCCAAGTCCGGCGAGGGCACCCCTCGCCCGGGCCCTCGTCGACATCAAGCGATGGCCGTCCTCCCCCAACCCAGCCCGAGGGCCACCCTCGCTGACGCTGGCAAGGGCGACCCTAGCCAGCCCAGGCGAGGCAACCCTCGCCAAATGCCGGCGGAGGGAAGAGAGAAGAAGAAGAAAAAATAAATAGGAAAAAGCATAAAGAATTATACGAAAATGTCCTTAATGGGGTGAATGTGTCACGCTTCATAGTTTGGGGTTTTTCATGTCACAAAGAAAAAATTGGGGTAAATTTGTATTTTGGGCAAAGTTTGAGGTTTTTGGTGGTTTTTTCCCTTTACTTTTTCCTTTCTAAAAATCTGACGGCCTACCCGAGTTCACTTTTATTCATGTAAAATGCTTGAAACCTTTGAAAGCAATCTTATATTAATATATAGACTCATGTACAATTTTCTCCAAAGTTTCTGAATTTTAAATAGTATTTTAAATTTTAATGAGAAAATTAAACAAATATTCATTTGCCTTTTCAGAAGTCCACTGGCCAATTATGGATATTTCGATTTGTAGGACTGATGCTAACCAATCTGCAAGTCACAACTCACTTCAAATGTTCATATCATTCTGCAGACATCATATATATAATTGAAAATTTTCATGGATGGTGAGGAATCGTCATAGTTCCCTATGAACAGAACTTTTGTCCAAACTAAATCTCTCTACATAATTTACTCTCAATTTAAATCTCTCGCGGAACCATTTTCCAAGCTGGGCTCTAACCACAAATCATTCTTAAAATTTGCCTAGGCACTGTCTTCATACTAGTCACTTTTACTTCCATTGTATAAAAATTGAAATAATGTCTAGCATTTTGCACAATCGTTATTATTTTAGAATTAATCTCTCAAAAATAATTAAAATCTAAACATAAGTTGCATGCAAAGAACAACTAAGTTTTCTTTTGTTCATTTGTTACTCCATAAATTCAATGTCTCATGGATTTTAAAATGAAAATATTGATAAAAGTATTTTATTATCACATTTTAAACACATATAGCTTTTGGTGAAAATAATTAATAAAATAACGTCACATAAATCCATTTTATTTTATAACTAAATTAAATTAAAATTTGAATGTTTATTTTATTAATATTTTGCAATTTGAAGGGTGGAATTTTTTCCTGGTTACATTAAAATTTGTAAACCGACGGAACAAAGAATTTTCAACAAATTATTTCTTTATGAAGTTTATTTTACAAACGGAAAGAACAAAATATATTGAAAGTGAACTAATATAGATTTATATTAGAAAAATACTACCAAAAACCCCAAACTTTGCTCAAAGTAACAAATTTACCCCAAACTTTTTTTGTGACATGAAAAACTCCCAACTTTGCAAACCGTGACACATTTACCCCTATTAAGGGCATTTTCGTCTTATTCCTTATGTTTTTCCTTTTCTTTTCTTTTCTTCTTCTTCTCTCTTCCCTCCGCCGGCCATGGAGGAGGGAAGCCGGCACCGGCAGGGTTGCCCTCCCTCGCATCCGGCGAGGACGCCTCGCTTGGGCTAGCTAAGGCCGCCTCACGGCCCTTGCCGAGATTCGGGCGAGGCACCCTCGCTCGACTCCGCGGGCTTGGCGAGGGTGCCCTCGCTGAACTCGGGCAAGGGATGCCCTCGCTTGATGCCGACGAGGGCCGCCCTCACCTGCGTCAAGCGAGGATGGCCCTCTGGCAAGGGCACCCCTTGCCTGGCGTTGGTGAGGGCAACCCTAGCCAGCCCAGGCGAGGGCAACCCTCGCCAAACGCCGGCTTCCCTTGCTAGCTCTACCATGGTGGGCAGAGGGAAGAAAGAAGAAGAAGGAAAAAAAGAAAAAAAAAGTAATGCCCTATAGTTTAGGGTAAATGTGTCACATGAATGAAAGTTTAGGGTTTTTTGTGCTACAAAAAAATGTTTGGGGTAAATGTGTCACGATTGGCAAATTTCGGGGTTTTTTATGTCACAAAAAAGAGTTTAGGTAAATTTGTCACTCTGAGCAAAGTTTGGGGTTTTTTGTGGTTTTTTCCCTTGATTTACTAACTGATGTTTGCTTTCCAAGGTTTATTTGCTGATCAAGTCTCCTTTGATTTAAATTTATCAACTCTTAAGGAGCGTTTTAATGCTTCAATGTGTAAACACTTGTCACTCCCCATGTGGGTTTGGTTGGGTTTGTGTGACACCCCTCGACGGCCCCCAATCCATTAGGGTCACCACATATTACTTGACACTCATCCTACTACATACCAGTAAGGTAACTTTTAAATTTTAGTGAAACCATGGTTCATAAGGGTTGATCAATAGAATACTTTTCCATTTTTTTTTCTGTAAAGGTCCCAGTGCAATTCATCAGCGGAAGCATAAACAAGTCTCACCATCTCTCCCTCCAATAACAATAATGCAATGCACACCAACTACGCACCAGAAGAAAAGATAAAGCTGATTCACTTTTATTTATATTTTCATGATGGACATTTCGGGTCGATACAACAACAAAAAGGCCAAGATTTTTAACTATACTTGGCTATACCCAAAAGAGAACTTGACCCTATATGAAACATGTACATCCCTCCATCAACAAGCGTCGGCTATCCCCAAAAACAAAACGTCAGCTCCCACTAGTCATACGTGCCATCACACCCAACCCGGTGCATCGGGCGGCGGTGGCGGTAACATCTTTAGCATCACCCCATTGCGTCGAACGTGAACGAACAAAAACTCTTGGATGATAGGACCATCAGCTGAACCCACGTCATACATCACCAATACTCGAACTCGAACATACTCCAGACCAGGTATACTAATATAGGAATGCTCAGTGCACTCTACCTCAACGTCAGTAGGTATGCCATAGAAGGTACCACGCACAACTGGTGAAAGAGGCATCTTTCTAATCTGAAATGTTAATCCCCAAAAGGGGTGAGTACAACCACTCAGCAGTAAAGATTCGTCAAACTACACAATGCATCAAACAGAACAATCAAGATACCATGAATAAAACACATATCATTCATGTATTCAAGCACACCTTACCTTGCGGCCATGCATATATCATCATGCAACGTGCATATATCACCATGCACTTCATGCTTGCATTCCCATGAGGTTCATCCCATGCCATATGTATACATCCATGCGCATGATACAGTCTCAATTTTTATCTTTCCAGGGACCAGTGTTTGCATCCCTCAATTTATCGCTCGTATCCAACCTGGCATCGCGAGGAACCTCCGGCACACACCTCCGGGCATCCGGCACACACACTCCGGGCATCTCGTACCCCAGCTAGCATCACGAGGTATCCCCCCGGCACACACTTCCGAGGCTTCCGGCACACACCTCCGGGCATCCCGATACTCCTGAGGACACCCGGCACACACACTCCGGGCATCCGACACACACACTTTGGGCATCTCGAAACTCCCGAGGCATCGTTGGCTCACACCTCCAACAGTCTTGTTATTATCTCAATTTATATTCACACATGTATCTCAATTTCAACATGGCATTTGATGCATCAATATCAAGAGTCTCAACCAGATTTTGATGCCATATAACATGCCATATATCATCACATATGCAGCAAAATCAACCGCTCAAAGCATTACATCACATGGAAAAATTCATTTATTTTTTAAAACGCATCAATTTTCGGATAAAACAGAATGCATTCCTTTAGTTAAAACTCTAGAAAAATTAGTAAATGGTATTAATAAATTCTGAAAAATTCACACATTATAGACAAGACCTAAAGGCAAATATCTCATGAAAAACACCATGCCAAAATAATCTCACACAAAACAGTACGGTCCATGCATCATAGTTTTCAAAATTTTTAACATTTCAGCTTGCACAGTTTCGGAAGTAATTTAAATTCAATATCCAAATGAACTTCAAAAATTCTGAAATTTTGATATGTTATATACAAGTCCGAAAGGTAAATATATCGTGAAGAAATTGAAACCCAAATCATTCTAGATTAATAGATATAGATGATTAATTCCCCCTGTTCTCGGTGTCATTTTTCCAGATTATCTTCTTTCAAATGAAACTCGTTTCACCGACCTACATATGCCCGTTTCTTCTAAATTTTCAGTATGTTATACCTCAGAATATTACCTACAACTTTCATTAAGAAATAAAAGTGATATTTTTGCAAGAAAGCTACTTTACAGTCCACAAAATCACTAAAGATCAGCACAACACATTCCAGATCTAATTTCTCCAAAGGAAAATCGTTTCACCAGGCAATCCACGTTTGTTTTATCTCAAATTTTAGTATGTTACTTCTCAAGATGCTCTCTACAACTTTCATTAAGAGATCGAAGCGAGATTCCAACTAAAAAGTTGCATGCAGCTCACAAACTCATGATGATATATGCATGACAATGATGATGGTACATGTGATATGATGATGATGTTATATGCATGGATGCATGGCAATAATGATGGTACATGTGATATGATGATGATGTTACATGCATGGATGCATGGCAATGATGATGGTACATGTGATATGATAATGATGTTATATGCATGGATGCATGACAATGATGATGGTACATGTAGTATGATGATGATGTTCTATGCATGGATGCATGGCAATAATGATAGTACATGTGATATGATGATGATGTTACATGCAATGGATGCATGACAATGATGATGGTACATGTGATATGATAATGATGTTACATGCAATGGATGCATGACAATGATGATGGTACATGTAGTATGATGATGATGTTATATGCATGGATGCATGGTAGGGATGATGCCATAAGTGACTTAATGATGGTAAGTGTATGATATGATGGTGATGTACATGAGGTATGATGACATGTGCATGATGCCATGGTGTGTTGTGCATGGATGCTTGTATGACATGTGATGCTATTATTGTGATGATTGAGTGGCATGATGCATTGTGTGGTTTATTGGTCCTTCACCTGCTAAGTGGTTGTACTCATCCCTTTGGGGACCAACATTTCATATTAGCAGGATGCCGCTCCCTGCTGTCACGCGGGGCGTCTTTTACGGTCTTCCTTCCGATGTAGAGGTCGAGTGTGTGGAGATCGACTATCCCACCATTCCTAGACTGACATTTATTCGAGTACGCGCCTTAGTGATGTACGATGTAGGCCTGGCTGAGGGCCCTGTCATTCAGGAGTTCATATCAGTTCACGTTCAACGAGATGGGGCAATGTGAGGGATGTTGTCGCCGCCACCACCTGATGCACTGGGATGGGTGTGAGGGCCCGTGCGTGACAAGTAGGAGCTGAAACTTTTTGGAATGGTTAGCCGACACTAGTGATGGGAGATCTTGCACGTTAGTCGTAGTGGGTCGAGAGTTTCTTTTTGGAGTTTAGGCCAAGTGTGGCTTCATGTCCTGGCCTTTCTTTTGATGTACCGACCCAAGGAAACCCATCTTGAAAATATGTAAATAAAGTGTCGTGGCTTTGTCTTTTCTCATGATGATTAGTGGTGTGCAATTGTATCATGGTTGGTGGAGGGAGAGATGGCGATGTTATATTTTGCTTCCGCTAATGAGTCGCGCTGGGACCGTTTTAAAAAAAAATGTCTATGATTTACGACGCTTCTTCTAAGAGATGAAATTAGGTGCCTGTGGCGACCTAAGGGGGGTTCGGGGTGCCACAGCGCCCTTTTTTGGTATCAGAGCGAATGGTTATATGTGGAGTGATAAGGAGCCTCATTTGGAAATTGAGGAACATGATGACAATGTACACCATAGGATGTAAAGTGGAATAATTGAATAACGGGTGATGAGTATTCACTCGTAGATCCCTAGTAGTTAGTGTCGAGTTGTCCTTAGGTACCAATAACATGTATATGTTACTTATGTAGTAGTAGTAGTTGCCTTGAATGGAGAGAGTGAGTCTTAGATTATTCCTGAGGCAATGCTTGGAAATTGCAGGAAAGTCATGGTGCGAGCTGGAAGTGCTCATCCATCAAGGGCTGAAGCCTCTGCTGCTAAGGCTAAACCCCAAATGGAAGACATCTTACAGGCATTGGCCAATATTGGAAATCTGATGGAAAGGTAGGCGCAACAACAACCTGGAGCAGAATGTCGTACTCAAGGACTGGTAAAACAGTTTTTGAAGCTGAAGCCAACTAAGTTCGGTGGAATGGGAAGTCCTGAGGAGGCAGAACATTGGATTGATGGAATGGAGCAAGTTTTCAGGTTGTTGGACTGCACTGCTGCTAAGAAAATAACTTTGGCAGAGTACCAGTTGGAGGGAAATGCAAAGTTTTGGTGGAGAGCATCGAGGGACACAATCTTCCCACCAGTGCGAGGTTAATCTGGAAGATTTTGTGAGAGCTTTTAATAGAAAGCATTTTTCTGACTGTGCTAAGGATAGGAAAATTACTGAATTTGTTCAATTAGAACAAAAGGAGCTGACGGTAGACCAGTATGAGGCTAGATTTTCTGAACTGTCTAGATATGCTCCTAGGCTAATTGAGGATCAAGAAGAGAAAGTTAAGAGGTTTCTGAAAGGGTTGAGGACTGATATCATGAAACAACTAGTGCCTCTGAACATAAGAGATTATAATGAGATCTATGAAAGGGCACAGTTGGTGAAGCAAGAGTTGGTGAGGGAACATTTTGAGGATAAGAAACCATTGTCCTTCGGTGATGTGAGAAGGGGTAAGAGACCCTATACAGGTCAAGGTCGGACCTGGGAATCTAAGAAGAAGGGCAATTTTGGGAACTTTGGAAGAGGCAAGGGTAGCCTGAATTTGGGAAGGACACCTTATCAGGATGCGGAGTGTCGAATGTGTAATAGGCGACATGGCCCAGGACCTTGCATTGGGCAACCAAAGTGCTATAGTTGTGGAAAGATAGGCCATATTAAGAGAAACTGCCCTCAGGAAAGATCGCACGTGAGTATGGGCTCGGTGCAGCAGCCGCAGCAGAATGCTGTTAGGCCAAACTTACCAAGGAATCCCTAGAGGCCACCAGCACGAGGAAGAGTGTATGCGATCACCCAAGAGGAAGCGAAAGCTTCCCAAAATGTTATCTCAGGTACGATCCTTATAAATGATAAAAAGGCATATGCATTGTTTGATACAGGTGCTAAGCATTCATTTGTGTCTGAAAGATATAGATAGTTGAGTAAGATAGAAACTATGCCTCTTGAGACGCCTCTTTGTGTTTCCACGCCTCTAAAGGATATGTTATTGTCTACGCTGGTGTGTGGAAATTGTAAGATAAAAATGGGGGGAAAGGATATGGAAATAGACCTAGTTGTAATGGCCATGTATGATTTCGATGTTATCATAGGAATGGATTGGCTTCGTAAGTATCGTGCCCAAATGGATTGTTATAGGAAAGTGATCCAATTTACCTTGCCTGATCAGTCTAGTTGTGAATTTCTGGGAGGTCAGACCCATCTACCTGTAACGCTTATTTCAGCAATAGAAGCCCGTGCGTTACTTGACAAAGGATGTCAAGGGTACTTGGCCATGGTTAGAGATTATACTAAGGAAGAGCCTAAGATTGATGAAATTCGAGTAGTCAACAAATTTCAAGATGTATTCCCTGAGGAATTGCCTTGATTGCCGCCAGAGCGAGAGATTGAGTTTGAAATTGAGTTAATGCCTGGAACAAGACCTATATCAAAAGCCACATATAGGATGGCCTTAGTCGAATTGAAGGAATTGAAAGTGCAACTGCAGGAGTTGCTTGATAAAGGATTCATTAGACCAAGTGCTTCACCTTGGGGTGCACCGGTCTTGTTTGTGAAAAAGAAAGATGGATCGATGCGCTTGTGCATTGATTATAGGCAGTTGAACCAGGTGACCATTAAAAATAAGTATCCTTTACCTAGAATTAATGACTTGTTTAACCAACTCCAAGGAAGTTCGGTCTTCTCTACGATTGACTTAAAGTCGGGATACTATCAGCTGAGAATTAAGAAAGAGGACATTCCTAAGACTGCGTTCAGGACTCGTTATGGACACTACGAGTTCCTTGTTATGCCATTTGGATTGACTAACGCGCCGGCTGCATTTATGGATCTAATGAATAGGGTATTTAAGCCTTATTTGGACCAGTTTGTGATTGTTTTCATTGATGACATCCTGATATATTCGAGAGGACCTAGAGAGCATGAGCAACACTTGAGGATAGTTTTGCAAACCATGAGAGAGCATAAGCTGTATGCCAAGTTTAGTAAGTGTGAATTCTAGTTGGACTAGATAATATTTTTAGGGCATGTGGTATCAGGAGAAGGGATTGCAGTAGACCCGGCTAAAGTTGAGATGGTAATAAATTGGCCGAGACCGACGACACCTACTGAAATACAAAGTTTCTTAGGACTGGCTGGTTATTATAGGAGGTTTATTGAAGGATTTTCACGATTGGCAGGACCTTTAACTAAGTTGACCCGAAAGAATGTGAAGTTTGAATGGAATGGGGAGTGCGAAAGGAGTTTCCAGGAGCTTAAAAGGAAATTGACCTCGGCTCCAATCCTGACTATACCTACTAGACCTGATGGTTTTACAGTGTATAGTGATGCATCTCACAAAGGACTGGGATGTGTTTTGATGCAGCATGGCAAGGTCGTAGCCTATGCATCTAGACAATTAAAACCCCATGAGCTGAACTACCCAACGCATGATTTAGAGCTAGCAGCTATAGTGTTTGCCTTGAAGATATGGAGACACTATTTGTATGGGGAAAAGTTTGAGATTTATACGGATCATAAAAGTTTGAAGTATCTGTTTTCACAAAAGGAGTTGAACATGAGACAAAGGAGATGGATGAAATTGTTAAAGGATTACGATTGTGAGATAAAATACCATCCAGGGAAGGCGAATAAGGTAGCGGATGCTCTTAGTCGAAAGTCGGCTATGGAGATGGCCAGTTTAAGAATGGCGGAATGGAGCTTGTTAAAGTCCGTTACAGACTCAGAATTTAAATTAAAGGTAGATTGTCTTACCGGTATGCTTAGTGCGTTAAGGATTGAACCGGAGATTATTCAGAAAGTTAAAATTCTGCAAGAGTCTAACGCGGAGATCTTGAAAATTAAAGACGATGTGTCTTTAGGAAAAAGACCAGAATTTCAAGTCTCTGATGATGGAATAGTAAGATGCCAAGGACGACTTTGTGTTCCCGACAACGAAGAATTAAAGAAGGAAATTATGTCGGAGGCACATAAGAGTAACTATAGTATCCATCCAGGTAGTACAAAGATGTACAGGAATTTGCGCCAGCAGTTTTGGTGGAATGATATGAAGACAGATACGGCTAAGTATGTTTCTCAATGTTTGACGTGCCAGCAAGTAAAAGCGGAGCATCGTAAACCCGCAGGACTTTTGAGACCATTAGACATACCAGAATGGAAATGGGAACATATAATAATGGACTTTATACAAGGATTACCAAGGACGTCAAGCAGTCATGACTCTATTTGGGTTATAGTGGACCGTTTGACTAAATCGGCTCATTTCCTAGCTATTCGCATGGACTACCCAATGGACAAATATGTGGACATGTATGTAAGTCAAGTGGTACACTTGCATGGTGTTCCAGTGACTATTACCTCAGATTGGGATTTGAGATTCACTTCAAACTTCTGGCGAAGTCTTCAAATCGCATTAGGAACTAAACTTCAGTTTAGTACTGCTTTTCATCCCCAGACAGATGGACAAACAAAGAGAGTAATCCAGACATTAGAGGATATGTTAAGGGCTTCTGTAATTGATTTCAAAGGAAATTGGGATGAAAGATTGCATTTGGTAGAGTTTGCCTATAATAATAGTTTTCATAAAAGTATAGGCATGGCTCCCTATGAGGCATTATATGGAAGGAGATGTAGGACTCCTGTCTGTTTGAATGAAGTAGGTGAAAGGAAATTGACAGGACCTGAATTGGTACAAGTTACCACTAAGGCTATTGAAATTATCAGAGAAATACTTAAAACAGCTCAGAGCAGACATAAATACTACGCAGATAAGCGTAGAAGGCCTTTGGAATTTAGTGTAGGAGACCATGTATTCTTGAAAGTATCTCCAATGAAAGGGATATCTCAATTTGGAATGAAGGGTAAGTTAAGCCCTAGATTTGTCGGACCTTTTGAGATACTTGAAAGGATAGGGGATGTAGCTTATCGTTTAGCGATGCCCCCTAAGTTGGGAAATTTGCATGATGTGTTTCATGTATCGATGTTGAGGAAGTACCAGCCGGATCCTGGTCACATACTCGATCATGAAGCCATCAAAGTGGATGAGAAAGTAAGGTACATCGAAGAGCCTGTACAGATATTGGATCGAAAGGAACAAATTCTTATGACTAAGAAGATCCCATTGGTTAAGGTATTATGGCGACATCATGATGTGGAGAAAGCCACATGGGAAAGTGAGGATCAGATGAAGGAAAAGTACCCTTACTTGTTTCGAGAAGGCATGAGTGGTGTCTAATTTCGAGGACGAAATTCTCTAAGGAGGGGAGAATTGTGGCATCCCAAAAATTCAAGACGAGCTCTAAGGTGTGTTAAAGCCCATAATTAGGTAACGAAATTACCTATGGTTTATGCTTTAGCCATTAGTCTCCTTTTAAGACTAAGTGATATGCGCTTGTGTTCATAAGTTTTTAAATTAGTATTATAGGATAAATTAATGAGGATGATTTATTCTTGGCCATGTGGAATTTAAAATTTGAAATCTATGAAAGAAATAATTAAAGATAAATAATTGAAAGTGAAATTGTGGGTTTAATTAGGTTGGGCCTTAGGCCCAATGGCCTAAGCTTTTGGTGGGCCGAATGGCCGGCCCAATTGAGGCCCATGAGGTGACCGTCGACCAAGAGGAGGGGAAGGAGTGGCCAGCCCACTTCTTCCAATCCAAGCCCAAGCCCAAAGCCCATCATGCATGTGTCAAGACAAGTGGCAAGAGGAGGTCTTCATGCATTGGCTTGTGGAGAGGCAAGTGATGATTGCTAATGATGAGGATTTGGGGAAATAAAAGGAAGAGGAGAGAGAGAGGGTGGCCGGTTGGTGGTATTCGGCCAAGTGAGAAAGAGAGAGAGTGAGTTGTGAGAGAGAGTGAGGCCGAGAGGGAGAAGGAGTCACCTGTCGCCGCCCACACGCCGTCTGTGCGTCGCCGGTGTGCCGTTCGTGTGCTGCTGTCCGCTTGGTCTTTGAGGCAAGTTGGGACTGATTTCCACTCTTGCATGTGTGCCTTGCATGTGTGATTTTTTGGTGGTAGGTTTCGGATCATAGGATAGCCAAAACCGAAGCTAGCATGTGACTTGTTCTTGAGTTTGCATGCTGTTTTCGTATGAACCGCCTGAACCATAATCTTGTGAGAGCTTGCATGCATGTTTCGAGTTTTATTTTGACCTTTATTACTTCATGAAAGTTTTAGCCAACATCTTAAACTACAACATACTAAAATTTGGGACAGAATGATGGAGATTTAAGGGGTCAAACCCTCATCCTACGAAGACACTAGATCTGGAACGATTTTTTTGACCTTTTGGTAGATCTGTGGTTGCATGTCGATTTTTATCAAGAATATCTTTTCAACTTCTTCATGAAACTTGTATATAACATCCTAAATACTAACATACTCAAATTTGAAGTAAAATGAGCAAGTGTAGCCTAGTGAATCGACTTACTCTTGAAGACGGTAAATCTGGAGACGCGGAACAGGACACCCGAGACTTCATAGACCCATCTGATGACTATAATTTGGAAATTTGACTTAGATTCCTTAATGAAAGTTGTAGGGGACCTCTTGAAGTAAAACATATCAAAATTTCAGAGGAAAAGAAGAAGAATAAGTGGGTAAAAACTCGATATTTCGGAGATACATACACTGGACGTTTCGGTGCGAGAACCAGAAGCTTCGTACGACTATGTAAAATGATCTAAAACGAATCTGGCCTAGAAGTATTCATGGAAAATCTAATTTAGTGTCTTAACTAACCTGGTAAAATTTCATAATTTTCGGAGGTCGTTCGGATATTTTAATCGAATTATTTCGAAAACTGCACATTCTGTTTCTATCCGAAATGTCATGCTGTATTTGTGTGAATTATATCTTTCGTGTGGAACTCTATTGGGCATGTGTTTTTCATGAAATTACTATCTTATTGTCTTATCTATCACATGTCTTGATTTCATGATTTTTGAGAAGCATATGTGTTGACACCTAAATTTTGGCGATCTATTTAGTCATTTATTGCATAAAAAATTAGGGATTAATTTTATCCCTGAAAAATATATTAATTGTATAGCATATAGATTTATGTGCATTTGTTTTTAATTTGCATTTTTTTTTTTTTTTCACTTATTTATTGGACCAATGGCGGATGGGTCGAATTAGTGGTTTTAGATTTTAAATTAGCAGTGGGCTAGGCCCACAAAAATAGTACAAATTGGCCCGAGCCCATTTTCTGAAATTGCAATTTGAAATGAGAATTTTTGAAATTTAAGAAAATTGGGTTTTTGATCTTATCTTTAAAAATCAATAGAAAATATTTAGGAGATAAGAAAAATAAGAGGATTTTGTGATTCGGAGGTTATAGGAAAATCTTCGTGTATATTGAAAAGTGGATGAAATATTTCACGAAGATTTTCATCTTATTTGCCTATAAAAGGGAGCCGTATACGATGAGAGAAAGGGGGCTTCTTTTCGTAAAAACAATTGAAAAGCGAAAACAGAGAAAACAGAGAATAGGGTTTCGGTTTTTGGGAGAGGAAAGAAAAGAAAAAAAAATAAGCAGAAAGTAGAGGGGAAAGCTGCAGCAAGTGACGTGAGAAGACGGGAGAAGAGGGGAAAAAGAAAAAAAAAAAAAAAGCAATTGGGGCAATTGACAAGACCCCCTACTGTTCATCTTCTCCAAGGGGTTCTTTTGCTGCGTATCCGCCTCACCAGCCCAGCGCCCGATTCCCGCCGCCGAGCCACCGCCATGCCGGCACCGCATCTCCAAGTGATGACCCGACGCTGAGCCACTCCCGCGGTCGCAACCAGTCCCAACGCAGGCCGGTCGCCGATCCGTCGCGTGCCTCCACCTCGATCGGCGCCCCGCCCGACGGACCCGAACCCTCGACGCTCCACTCTCCGCGAGCAAGCCCGAGCCGTGCTACAGCCGAGCCGCCTTCCCGCGCCGACGTAGCCGCCGGTCTCCGTCCACGAGCCCCGACGGTCGCCCCGCCTCGCCTACTGGACTCCGCAGCTCGGCCCGTTGGCCTCCGCCGAGTCGCAGCTGAGTCGGGATCCAGCACCCGAGTCCCTCCGCTTGCAAATCCGAGGTCCCCGACGACGAAGCCCCCGGACCCAGCTCGACGCTTCCCTTTCGCCGGTGCCGAGCCTCATTGCAGCCACCGAGGCCTCCCGCCGTCCCTGGCGCCCGCGCCGGCCGAAGCTCGTGATCCGAGCGCCCGACGCAGCTCCCGCAACGCAGGCCCATATCGACCCACGACAATCTCCTCGCCGGAGCTCCTCACCATGCACTGCTGTGCCCTCGCCGAGCTCGACGCCGGCCATCCTCCACCACGAGCTGCCAAGCCACCGTTCAAAAACAAAAGAAAAAGAGAAAAGAAAAATCAGATTAGGTAGTTTTTCTTTTATTATTTTCATTATTATATTTTTTTAATATTCTGTTTTAGTAGAATTGTTCCTAAATATGTGATTGAGATCCCAATATGAAATAGTCCCTCAAGCTAGGGATTGACAGTCCGATTTTCGCGCCCGAAATCCGACTCGCAATCCCTTATAAAAATCGACAATCAATCTCAAGCCCGAGATTTGATTCGCGATTTAAAATTAAAATTGGTCAACCCGATCTCATGCGCGAGATATGGTTCGCCAATTTTGGATATCAATCTTATCTTTTATTTGATTTGCTATGGTCAAGTTGGTTGAGTCAAATCTTATTTTCGTAAAATAAAAATCAAAAAAAATCTTAATTAGGATTAAGTTTGCATATTTAGGATTGCAATCTTATTATGAATTTTTAAATAAAAAATCCGAAAAAGAAAGTGCAATCATTTAGGTTGTTAGTTTTTTATTTGAATTGCATGTTTAATTACGTGTTAGTTTTAATTTCAAATTTCTTAAAGAAAAACACACAAAAAATCATTGTGCATATTAAATTAGAATTGCATGTTTCATTTTAAATTTAGATCATCTTTTTTAGATAAATTGCATTTTAGATTTAGATAATGTTTTAGTTTAAATTAGGATTTAATATGACTTAATCCCTAATTTAAATTAGATAGAATCTTAATCTAGCTAGATCATTTCAAATTTCATAAAATTTGGCTTAGGATAAATTAGTTGCAATTTCTAGGATAGATTGCATTTTTAAAATAAAAAATGTCATTTGCATGTCATATAGATTTAGATTCATGAAATGCACGTCATTTAGTGATTATTGTTAGGTTCATTTCTAATTAGAAATTTACCGTCACCAGATTAGGTCATTTGATAAATGTTGCGTAACATATAGCTCACATGTCATTTTAATTGAAATAATCGTGTACGTCATTGCATTGCATCGCACGTCATTAGAATTAAGTCATTTGGGTTAATTTAGATTGCACATTTAATTATTGCATTTCTTTTATCCATGTCATATAGTTTAGGCTATATTGCCATGCCATATCACTACATGTTAGATTAGTAACATTGCATTGCATGTAGATTAGATTCTCATTTTGAAAAAGAGGAAACAAAAATTGAGTAATTGCTTGTTAATTAGAAACCATATCTAGGGTTGTTGATATGGATTTTAATTTAATATTGCAGATGCTTTCGTAGCTTTGGAGGTAAGTCCTGCATTATTTAATTGCTTTCTTGGGTGTTAAATTGGTGGTTTGTGCACCTGCATGAGCACCTCACATGTTAGGAAGATAGTTTAAAATCAATTCAAGCTGCTTGCCAAACATTTTTCAAAATAAAAAGAAAGGTACCGAAAGGGCGTTAGAGAAATCTAACGTAACCAAGTCCCCGAACTCATAAATCTCTGGTTCGTAGGAGTAAAGTAAATATCCCGTTACTTTACTAGGGTTTCTAATCGACCCACCAAAAATAGATTAGTGGCGACTCCTAATTAAAAAAATTGCATGTTAACAATTCAAACCTAAGTCGCGAATTGGTATGGGCTTGGAAGAGCCCAAGTTAAGTCTAGGCTTAACAATCCATTAGCCAAACCCTAGGTGGTTCAACCGAAAAAATTGGGCCGCGACAATATGGATATTTAGTTTAAATATTTTCTAAAAATGGTACATGCTGGAATTTTGTAAAAGGCATGAAATATGGACCATTTTAAATTGCATGGACTCCATGAATTGTATTGATTGGATGATAGTGTCTTGCTGCATGAATGATAATGATTTGATATGCATGTATGAATTCAATGATGAATATGATCTTGATTGACATCACATCACATGCCATGTTATAATTGAACTATAATTGAAGATGAGAATTGAGATAAATGAGAAGGCCGTCGGAGGTGTGAGCCGACGATGCCCCGGGAGTATCGGGATGCCTGGCTAGAAGGGTACGGCCGGTTGCCCGGTGGTCATGAATGGCCGGATACCGGAGGGCCTCGGGAGTACCGAGAGGTGTCGAGATGCCCGGACAGTGGGGGAGCCGGAAGCTCGGCAGGTATTGTGCCAAGGGATACCTCGCAATGCCAGTTTGGGTGCGAGATGCTTGGCTAGAAGGGTACGGCCGGTTGCCCGGTGGCCTTAAATGGCTGAATGCCGGAGAGTCACCATGATGCCAGTTGGGGTACGAGATGCCCGGAGAGTGGGGGAGTCGGATGGTCTGAATTGTATCTTGGATACATGTGGGATGCAAACATTGGTCCCGGGAAAGAGAAATGTGGCGGTCCATGATAAAAATTGAAATTGAATTATGCATGATATGATGCATGATGATATATGCATGACAATGATGATGGTACATGTGATATGATGATGATGTTATATGCATGGATGCATGACAATAATTATGGTACATGTGATATGATGATGATGTTACATGCATGGATGCATGGCAATGATGATGGTACATGTGATATGATAATGATGTTATATGCATGGATGCATGACAATGATGATGGTACATGTAGTATGATGATGATGTTCTATGCATGGATGCATGGCAATAATGATAGTACATGTGATATGATGATGATGTTACATGCATGGATGCATGGCAATGATGATGGTACATGTGATATGATGATGATGTTACATGCAATGGATGCATGACAATGATGATGGTACATGTGATATGATAATGATGTTACATGCAATGGATGCATGACAATGATGATGGTACATGTAGTATGATGATGATGTTATATGCATGGATGCATGGTAGGGATGATGCCATAAGTGACTTAATGATGGTAAGTGTATGATATGATGGTGATGTACATGAGGTATGATGACATGTGCATGATGCCATGGTGTGTTGTGCATGGATGCCTGTATGACATGTGATGCTATGATTGTGATGATTGAGTGGCATGATGCATTGTGTGGTTTATTGGTCCTTCACCTGCTAAGTATTGTACTCATCCCTTTGGGGGACCAACATTTCATATTAGCAGGATGCCGCTCCTCGCTGTCACGCGGGCGTTTTTTACGGTCTTCCTTCCGATGTAGAGGTCGAGTGTGTGGAGATCGACTGTCCCACCATTCCTGGACCGACATTTATTCGAGTATGCGCCTTAGTGATGTACGATGTAGGCCTAGCTGAGGGCTCTATCATTCAGGAGTTCATATCGGTTCACGTTCGTCGAGATGGGGCAATGCAAGGGATGTTACCACCGCCACCGCCTGATGCACCGGGATGGGTGTGAGGGCCCGTGCGTGACAAGTAGGAGCTGAAACTTTTTGGGATGGTTAGCCGACACTAGTGATGGGAGATCTTGCACGTTAGTCGTAGTGGGTCGAGAGTTTCTTTTTGGAGTTTAGGCTGAGTGTGGCTTCATGTCCTGGCCTTTCTTTTGATGTACCGACCCAAGGAAACCCATCTTGAAAATATGTAAATAAAGTGTTGTGGCTTTGTCTTTTCTCATGATGATTAGTGGTGTGCAATTGTATGATGGTTGGTGGAGGGAGAGATGGCGATGTTATATTTTGCTTCCGCTAATGAGTCGCGCTGGAACCGTTTTAAAAAAAAAAAATGTCTATGATTTACGACGCTTCTTCTAAGAGATGAAATTAGGTGCCTGTGGCGACCTAAGGGGGGTTCGAGGTGCCACATTTTGCAAGCTCTTAAGTAATTATGTATAATTAAGAACAGATCACTGCACATATACGGAGTTATCATACCATAAGTTGCTGCACATAACCTAATCGATGTAAGTGTTAAGATCGCACATTCTTAGTAAATCAGTAAGTTGATGTTGTGATTCACTCCTATAATACCCAGCCACTTTCATGAAGCTTTCTAGTATTATTTTGGTGTTAAAGATTGAGTTCAAATTTGCTATATACGTAGGATAGTCTTGATTTGTAATATGATTAGCAGACTTTCTCCAAATAAATAGCAGAAGTAGCCAGGGATAACTCGGCAGATTTGTTAAATGTAATAGACGATTTACCGCCATTTGTTTATATAGTCAAATACCGTTATTTATGACAAGAAATGAAACAATAGGAACCCATAAAAAAAAATTACGGACTAGTTGAAAGATATAAAATTACTAAAACATTAGTGAGTCACTAAATTTAATTAGTTATTCACTTAACTAGAGTTTTACACATTGATACCATTACTTATAAAAGTACGAGAAAACTCACTACTATGATTAGATGCCTCACCACTGCAGCTCTCAGGTGAATCAATCACTCCAAGTCAAGATCACCGGCTTGATTTCTGCGGTGATGAAGAGGATCATGCTTTTGCAAAATTGTCCAGACCTATGAAGAGTATATCCTCTTGTTTCACTTGTTTGTCGTAGCAGGTGAATCAAGAGAGAGCTTCTGCGTCTGGCC